>JAYMSH010000489.1:0-10955 GCA_036897905.1 Aragoa cleefii | reverse complement strand
TTAAACTTTTTTCCGATATACTTTAAAAGTAATTCATGATCAAAGTTGGACACACATTTACAAATGTGATATATTCTCCGGGATTGAGGAAGTACAATTTGATTCCGTCTCTAAAACTTCCATTATATAAGAGGTTTTGAGTTCAACTTCTGCAAGCGTAGTGCAATTTTATGATCTTCTTTAACTTTTTTCGGATGGAACCCTTTGTTGTTTCTTTCAAATGAAGTTCGTTAGTTGAATTGTTATAATTATGTATGAATTGATGTCATTTATACAAAGTAATATGTAATAAAAGAAAAAAATTTATGAAGCGATATTTTTTGTTTTGGTGGGCTCACAATTCAGAATTATAGTATCGCTGTAATAAGTGAAGTCGGTAGTCCAACTTAGGGGTGCTTACGAACCAAATCATTCGCAAAAAGTTTACGAACAAGTTTGGCCAACTCTTGGTTCGTGTTCGTGTTCGTGTTCGTGTTCGAGTTGACCGAACACGAACATGTCCGAGAACGTGTTTGGCTAGTAACTCACCGAGCATCGAGCGGTTTAGGCAGATGTGTTCGCGAACGTTTTACTCACTTGTGGTATTTATTTTTTTATTTTTTTCTGGATTTGAATATATGTAATTTTATGTGGTATTTTTTCCGTAAACGAGCTAAACATTTGTGAACACAAACGAATAGATTGTACGCGAACAGAATTTCGAGCCGAACGAACAGTTCGTTCGTAAGCTAAATTCGAACACAAGTAGGTAAAACGTCCACGAACGTTCGTGAACTTTTCAAAGTCATTACGAACCGAACAAAAATACGAACACGAACTTATGTTGTTCATCAAATATAAATACGAGCATGAACACGGACATACTTTCATAAACGAACCGGCTGATCGTTAAACTTCATGTTTGATTCGGTTCAGTTCGTGTGTACCCCTGCTCTAGGTTGAGGAAGAAAGTCTAGTGTTCGATCCGATAGCCGCATGATGACGACGAGAACCGCTTCCAGCCAAACACTTCCTCACCTTAGACCAGGCCCCGCGTAGGAGTTTTGAGATTTTATCATTTCAACAATCAATCCTCTATCTCACTGCTATTTGCCATTATTCCCATACAAAATCTTCATTTCATTACATAAACCATTCATTTAAGAATTTAACATCACAGCAACAACTGACCAGAATATTTCTCAGCATACGAGGATCTGTTGTCAATCTGTAAATTGTGTTTTTCATTTCTGAGCAATTCAAGTTTTCTAATTTCCTTCTTCCATCGTCTGATTGAATTTTGGTTCAACATCTCATTTTCATTTTATTGAAAGAAAAACCAACACAAGAAAGAAGGAAAACTCCTGTCTTTCCTTTCCTTTCCTTTCCTTTCCATCTTTGGCCGCCTGAAACACTACGTCGTTTTATTGGATTCGCACATCACTATCTCTACTAGAATTGTCCTTTATTTTAAAGGTGAGTGCTTTACACCACTTTCTTGCCGTTTCTGTTAATTTCTTTGTGTTTCTGTTAATTCTTGTTATAGACTTTTTTTTTCAACGGTCACGGGTCTGGTTCTGTTTATATTTGAGTGAAAGTTTAGTTTCTCTTGGGATTCAGCCTGTTTAATTTGTAATTTTTTTAAAAATTGTGATCTTTTTCCGTTTGTTCAGTGTATTACATATGTTGATCTTCAGTTGAGTAAGATTTTCTGTGTGTGTTGCTTTATGCAAATTTTGACTGTAAGAATGAGATGCTTGTAAAGGTCTACTTATCTGATTACCTTTTCAATCGATTGATTTTTGGGTATTTTGGGGTTGGTGTGGCTTGCCAAAAACTGGAAAATTTATGATGATTTTTGGCTGCAAAATCATGGCAGCTATGGCTACTAGTCTTGAACGATATATCGGGGCTATTCAATTTCAAGTTGAGATGAAAGTCGTGATGCAAAATGATGTAAGTTGGCAAGAGAAATACTTTTTTTTTTCTCTAGTGAACACAAGTTGCTTGTCTTTGTGATTGATTGGTTTAAAAAAGTCTGATCATGCATAGAGTTATTTTGGATGGAACTCTTGTAAAATTTTGATGACAATACTGGAAATGAAATTGTATTTGTTGGTTTGGCTGTTTTTCCACCTTTTGTTCCTCGCGTGGGTGCAAAAGTGGAAGTTTGGTTGTGTTTTACTATGTAGAAGCTCTAGACTGAGGGATGCTAATCTCTCTAAGCAAGACCAGTAGATTTTCTGATTTTTTTACTTCTCCCTTCTTATTTCACCTGGTTTAAGTGACTCGTAAGGTGATTATAGAATTTGGAATGATGGATCTTACATCTTTATTTGCAACTTAATTTGTTGGTATTAATTCGTAAATGCAAGTATGCTGGCTTGATGCTTTGTCCCTATTGATCTTATGGGTGTGTGTTAGCAGGAGATAGGACTTTAACTCCCAAGAGATGGAGAAAGATGAAGAATCAGATAGCCCTAGTTGGAGTACATCATTGTTCATGCAAACGACTGAAGATGTAGCGAGAGCTGCTGCTGCTGCTGTTCATTCGCCAGGACCATCAGTTGTATATTCGTCCAAAGATGAATGCGGAAGCCCACTTCAGAGACTTCAGACCCGTGTTTCCAGAATACTCAAAGGTTTATCTAGTCCTCCGGAGGTGAAAAGTGGACTTTACAATCCAGAAGTACTAACTAGTCAGAAACGCCAGTGGGCTAACTTCCAACTGAAATCGCTGGTACGGTCTCTATTATTAGGTTTGCCATCTTAGTTTACGCGTATGTATTAAGTGCAGTCTTTAGTTGTTGATAACTAAAATTTCCAGCAGAACAAAAGCATCTACAAGCCGTAGGAATACCTAAGCCAATTTATGAAGCTATACTTGTTTAGCAGCTTCTTATGAAATTATTCTTCCCCTTCTCTTTTGGTTTAGATTGATAATGTTGTGATAGAATAACTTGTCCCTTTTGCTTCTTTCGTGTGTCATTATCTTACTAAAGCTTGCTGGATCACAGAGTTTGGAAGGAGCCATCGAAGGTTTTTGAAAGCATGGTGGTTGTTGGACTCCCACCTAATTCTGATATCGATGCACTTCAACAGCTGTACTTTGCTCGGAAATTTGAATGTTCAGGGAGATTTCGAAGTGCCGTTGGAAGTCAGCATCAGTCTCGAGTAGAACCCAACCTTGAGCCACTGGTGTGGATTCTCATTTCCTTACTCAAGCAGTTCTGCATCAAGATTTTGTTTATACTAATGAGATTAGCACGTGATCTTCTGTTCTGGCTTCCAGGTCTTGTTTGTTTACCCACCAGAAAAGCAGCTGCCACTCAAATACAAGGATCTCCTCTCATACTGCTTTCCCGCAGGAGTAGAGGTGCAGCCAGTCAAACTCTTTGCTTTTCATCTTATCTGCTTAGCTATAATTTTCTTTCCTTCTGGGTGTTTGTTGGTATATACTGAGAAGCTAGTTTAAGATGTTTCAGATTGCAAAAGCCAGTTCATGTCTAAAAAGTATAAATACTTGTTTGATGTGATGTTTAGTGCCTATGGATTTTATTGCTTTTGTGTTCCAAAATGTCTTTGAGGAATCAATTACTTCTCAAGATGAGGAAAATAAACTGTGCCATGTTTGATTCACTCCCCATATAGGAGTAATATGGAGTATTGTATAATCTATGCACATATAATATTTACGGATTTTTAACCAATCGCACCGGATTACAGGTGAATGCGGTTGAGAGAACTCCATCGATGAGTGAATTGAATGAGATACTTCTCGGACAGGTATTTGAATGAACTGTATTCTTTTACTTCGTCATGTTTATTGTAGTAAAATTGAAAAGCAGGGTTTAAGCAACATCGTCCCCTGAGATCAATTTCGTTGAAACTACTTTATTTTTCATTTTTGGCTTTTAAGTGTAAACCTGGTAGTTAAATTAAGAAATCTGACCTATTGCTTGGAAATTTGACCTCCTATTATTCAATTTCCGTCCGCGTAGCTTTTGTTTCAGTCTTAAGTGCTTTGTAGATACCGTTTGTAAGGTTGATTCGTTTGTTGTGTATGTTAATTTGTAAAGCTACTTTCAGCCTTGTGAATCTGGCAGAAATCTTTGCGTCTTAATTTCTTATCACCCTTTTTATTATTTTGTAATTTACACTGATAATACACTTCCCGTGTATTATTTTCTTTAATAAAATCTGAGATTACTTATCAAGAATTTTTTTTTTTCTTATCACCCTTTTCTTTTACAACCATCATTTTAAAGAATGGAGGACTCTCGTGTAACATTGTGAATTATGATTTTCATCTTTTACCTTGCCTAGTGTCTTATGGATTGATTTTGTGTTCTATTTTCAGGAACATCTCAAACAGAGTGATCTGTCCTTTGTCTTTCGGCTGCAGGCATGCTAAAAAGTGTATTAAGTCTTATGTTTGCATACATTTAAGTTAATATTTAAATGCATCCATGTAATTTTCCATGAATGTGAGCAAACCCAATCCGGTGCATTGTATTGAGTTTTTAAGACCCATTTTGTTACTTATAATTTGTGCCCTACCGAATTTTTCTATTGATGTTATAGCATAAGAGCAATATTTCCCATTGAACATCTGTTAAAAATATTTTCATGCCGTAATAGATGAAATTCTGCAGAAAGATTTTGTGAGTTACTCCCATGTAATAATCATTCGAGTTTCCTTGTTTTCAATGTGATTGTTAGATGGTAAATAATGGGTAAAATGGGAATATTTGGGGCATCCCGAGGTAGATAGTTCTAGGGATGTTCACTGTTTATCTACATCCTTGATTTAAAAATTTCTTCTCCATATGGCATATCTTTTTTTTATTTTTATCGTTTCCTTTTGAAATAGGTTGTTGAAAGCTATTTACTTTTGTGGTAGCTTGACTCCCTCACCTTTCATCAATAACTCACCCCCCCTTCTTTTGGAGTTTAACTTGTTTTCCAACTTGACTCCCTCACCAGGTAGCGGATGATCCAACTCTCTATGGTTGCTGTGTTTTGGTTGAAGAAATCATTCAAAAGCCATCAGGATTGGTTGCAATGATGTCAGATGGTCAGCCATTTTCCTTGAGTCTAAGCCGTCATATTTTAACAACACGGCGTTCCTATTGCATTCTTTCCAGGCTACCATGTTTTGAGCTACATTTTGGAGTGTTGAGTAGGTCAGTGAATACTATTTTGCCCTTATGACTTATGACCATATGTGTCTATGATGCATGCCACCTGCAATATTTCCTACTTGAAACACCCTCATAATACATTAGTATGATTACTGCCTTACTGGTACAAAACATTGAAATACTTTTCTGTCACCTGCTATTCAGGATTAGTTGTTTCCTTTAGGATGATTATGACAAAAACATCACAAATCGAGTTGTATATGATAAGCTATTGTTTGATGAACAATTCATCCTTGGATACATTTGATCAACAATCCACTGTTCCCTTACATGTTTGGTGCTGCATATTGGATTTCAGTTTCAGTGAATCCATCACTATGGAAAATACAATTTAACTGTACGGTTTTGTTGTGTAAGAGGAAAATGCTCTACTTTGAAAAGACTGTTTTTATTTTTTATTTTTGGCTTAACCAATATGTATCAGGCTTTCATAAGGAAAAATTTCATTTTTAAGCCTATTAAGAATCACAAGATCTGGGTTGTTATACCAGTTTGTTGAGCTCTATCCTTGTAATGTGTGGTGTTGGTTTGGATTGTCCCCAAGCTGACAAAGAAGTGATTTTTCTATCATTGTTTCATTGTTTGTTTCTTAGCATCCTTACTGAAGAGAGGTTAGAAAGATTAACAAAGCAGATGAATTCTTTGAGTTTCGAGTCACTGGAAAGCTGTGGTTTTGTTGAAAAGTCCGAAGAGATGAATGGTAGTTCGCAACTGGAGGATGGATCAATCAACATGCAAAATGGAACTGTTGAAGCTCTGCAATCAAGTGCATGTGACTTCATCTCCGGAACAGTTACTGATGGCATATCTCAATTTGAGCATCAGAATTTGAGTGGTAATGTCTACTCTAAGAAAGAAGATAATGGTAATGTGATCCCAGTTGTTCCTGAAACAGAGAAACAGGCTTCTTGTGGAGAATCTGCCGTTGCTATTTCTATCACTGAAAACATTAGAAACAATGGCAACACTACACACAATCAATTAGTGGAGAGGCACTTACCACTGCTCCGGCATCAGCAGTGTGAGAGCTCTGAGTCTTCGTCCAGGTATATTATCTTCGTTCTATGGCTTGTATATTTCCATCTTTCCTCCATTATGACATTAACACTCTTTAGGGATGTCATTCTATTTTTTGAAGGCTTGAAATCCACGAAGGATCATGTACTGTGCTTACATCTCCATTGAAACTTATAAGTTCCCTATTTTATTGTTTTGTGCAATACGTACTTAATTGACATTTGAGGGTGGGTATGAGAATGGCACTTTTCTTTTCAATCAGGTCATAAGTTCTATGTTGTCTGTCAATGTACATCAATCTCAAATAGATATGCTGTCTAGCTAAGCGGTCTTGGGTGTAGATTTGAAACTCTCATGCTTCCTTATAATATTTTACTGTTGGGGCATAAAAATTTCACATATTCCAGCTTCCAAGATTGATGCTTGTCGGTGTTAATGAATGTGTTATTATCTGTTAATGCAGTTTGCAAAGCTCTCCATCTGAAGATAGGCAATTCAGAAGTGATGCGGATGAGCCTGAAACAGAAGAGGCGTCATCATCCGGCCGAGATATCTTCAGTGAGCACAGTGATATCCTTGAGTGGGCAAAGGTTGGAACTCTGTATTTTAGATGTTTGATCTGTCATTATTAGTTTATTATTGAGGATTCAATTCCTTGTTACCTACTTTTTACAGGCAAACACTCATGGATCTTTACAAATTATATGTGAATACTATCAATTATCTTTCCCGGCACGTGGTTCGACAATCAAGTTCAACCCGTTGGATCACCTGCATCCTCTAGAATACCATAGACCTGATGAAACAGTTTTACACATTGCTGGATCAACTATTGATTTGAGATCTTGTAACAACAGTTTGGAACTAGCAGAGGTACTTTTGGATTGGGTCACTGTATGTTTTATTGAACTGATACTCTTGGATTTGATATGCTTTAACTTTATCCTGTTGGCAAATGGGAAAGATGGTACTGTATTATCATGATATGAAATGAGGGAGTCGAACAATTATGCCTACGACTTTAGATTTGTCCTGCATCCCATGGCGGTTATCAGTATCATCTTCCAAGTGAAGAGTCTTGGTTCATACACTTTCTGTTCCTTGTAGGCCACTGCTGCACTCATGATGGAAGAGGAAGCAGCTGCCTTATCAGTATGGGCTGTTGCTTGCTTATGTGGTTCCCTCCGGCTGGAGCATGTAAGTGATTCATCTCTTAAGGCATTCCTTTGTCTCAGCTATGAATTTTGATATCTTGGGTCTTTGGTACTCCTTCAAACTTTGTACTGAGTTTGATAGACTATTTAAATGGACATTTAACTTGCACAAACCACATGTGTAATTGATGCTTGGCCATGTAGCATCCTGAGCCATAACCTTGTATGCTTGCTTCTATACCACAATAAAAAAATTTTACGGGTTCCCTTTTACAGGTGTTGACGTTATTTGCGGGTGCTCTACTGGAGAAACAGATTGTAGTTTTTTGTTCAAATTTGGTAGGTTTCATAAAAATAAAAGGTCACTTTTCGATTATCATATTCACATGGATCCTGTTTTAAATTTTCTGTCTCACTCACCGATGTGCATCATCATCCAATAGGTACCGGAGAGCTACCCTTTCTCACCACTTTGATTTTTGTGGTTTTGTGTGCAGGGCATTCTGTCGGCTTTAGTTTTGGCTATTATCCCCCTGATACGACCTTATCAGTGGCAAAGCTTCCTGATGCCGGTAATTTCTTTATATTGTCTGGCCGAGTTAATTTTTGTGATTTTGGTGGAATGCATTAATTGCAGCTTCCTTTGCGGTTTATTATGCTAATTGGTGAGAACCCTTTTCAGGTTTTGCCAAATGATATGTTAGACTTCTTGGATGCACCTGTTCCGTACATAGTGAGTTTCTTATGTTTAATGCTTATGTGCTCAATCAACTGCTATATGATTTCATTTTCATAACCTGTTACTGTATCTTGTGATTTCATTGATTTATCCCTTTTTATTAATTACGCAGGTAGGTGTGAAGAGCAAGACAACTGAAGTGCAGTCAAAGTTGACAAATGTCATCGTAGTGGATGCCAATAGAAACCAGGTACATCCATTGTTAGTTTCTTATGGTGATTCCGCCATAATGCCAAGTTATGATTTATTATCAAGTATCTCATCTAGTGGATAAAAGATGGCACGTCTATTCGAAACATGTATTCTGTTCGAGAAATATATTTGTGCAGTCAGTCCGAGTTTACCATTAAACCTCTTAGCATATGTTTCCCCTGATATTTTGATTTAACCTCTGGCTACTAATTCTATGATGAATAATTTTAATTTATTTCTGAGATGCAACTTAAGGCCAGAGTATTGTGAAAATTTAAAAAAGGGCCTGAATATAATGAGAACATGCCTGCTATTTTGTGAAGCCATGTTAGTTATTTAATGCGTTCTTACCCACGATGTACTTAAACCTGATTTTCTTTGTTGTAATGTTATCGACAGGTAAAATCACCAACATTACTGCAACTACCTCAACATAGAGACCTTTACTCAGGCCTTAGTCCCTACCATGCAAAGCTGGTAGGTGAGAGCTACTTGGGCAAGAAACGGCCAGTTTATGAATGCACCGAAGTACAGGTATTTATCTTCCTTTCATTTTTCTTCTAATTTTTGGCTTAAATTTTACTTCATGCCGGTCAATATGTTCGGTAATCCATGATGTGAGTTCATTTATTTACTTATAATTTTACTTATCTTGTTTGGTAGAAACATTTTACATGTGAGTGATTATTTTTATTTTAGCATATCAAACAAATAGCTTATTTTTTCTTCTTCATAAACTTATGGACTTTGTTACATGACCTCATATTCTTAATTATAATGAATGTGGACTTCATTTTGGACATTTTTTTGCTGTGGTCGTCGGTGATAACATCAAGAAACCGTGCAAGCTTGAAATCTGTCTTTCCCCTGGAAATATGAGTAATATTACATTGAAATGCATATCATTTTGTAAGTTGTATAATGGTTCTCTTTGTTAGAGAAGATGGGAAATTATGAAGAAATCCTGCTAAGCAAAAATAAATAAATGAATGAAAATAATATGTAGATATCTTTCCTTGTATTTTAGGACTGCGACTTTATGCATTTAGCATAATTTGATCAACTTGATAAAACCTATAGTAGGAATTGGACCTATTGTTTCGTGTAATGTGCATGTTCTGTGTATCTGATATCACCTGTGTTTTTTTAGGTTGAAGCTGCGAAAGGTTTTTTAGGAGTGTTGCGGTCCTACATGGATTTGTTGTGTGGCAATCTTCGTTCTCATACTATTACAAACGTTCAATCAAACGATGACAAGGTTTGTTTAAACTTCTGAAGTATCACCTATATGCGAAGTTATGTTTTTGACCTTGTTTCGAATTAATGGCAAGCACTGTTTAGCTCATCAGACAAAGTACGTTTCATACAGTTTATACACTTCAGCATCATTGCGCACGGACATGAATAATAAGTTAAACGAGTGTTTAAATTATCATTTTTCTTGATGAGCTACATAGTTAAAATATTTTCTTCAAAAATTTATAAGCACTGACTCTATGTTCATTGATCGTCAGGTGTCATTGCTATTGAAGGAGAGTTTCATCGAGTCTTTCCCTAGTCGTGATCGACCTTTTATGAAGGTACGCTTTTTTACTGTTATTGCATGTTTAGTTTGAGCTCCTAAATAATTATGTGTGGTAGTATTTTTATCATCATTTGCCAAGAAACCACGAGTTCATTTCAATGGCTGGTGTTGAGTAGATTTCGACAGATTCCATTTGAATTGGTTTGCATATAAACAAACTTGACAGTAACTTGCTGATGTACGGTTTTCCTTCTATATTGCAAAACAGCTTTTCTTGGACACACAGCTCTTCTCTGTACATACAGATTTTGTACTCTCTTTCTTCCAGAAAGAATAGAGTAGCGTCATCCGGCAAGGCAATCCAGCAATATATAATTATCTACTGGGATGTAAGGCCTTCTTACAAATACCCAGAACTTCAATCAGTGCAATATTTATGTAATATCATATATGAGAAGATTATGTATGGTGGCCAACTCTCCTTCTGGTAGAGCCCCGTAATTGGGAATTTAAGGAAATGAATGCATCCATTAATCCTTCACTGTCACCGCATAATTTACAACAATGTAATATCGTGTTGAATGTAGAAGCACCGTCGTAATTAGTGCAAATTTAGACCATGTACAATATTCGTAATCGATGCATGCCACTTGCGTATAGGTAATGATGGTGGTATCATTGTCGAAAGAAATGTCCTGCGGTGTAAAGAGATGAACATTTTACTGGTCCCCTATGTTGTGGTTTGAGGAAGGGCGATGGAGGAGGACCAATGTTTTTTGTGTTTATTGCCTGACAATATTTACTGCTACCAAGCAGGTGTCCATTGTTCTTTCTCTGCTGCTCATTTAGGCAGGTCTCTCTCATGCTCCCTTGAAAATGCCTGGCAGTGTTAAAAGTTATTTCAGGGTGAGGTTCACTCATACAAAGATTGTTTCTGCAATCTCTGTAAGATGTGCACTCTAAGAATGCTTGCAAATTAACTTTTGCAGCTGCTGCTTGTCTCAAAAAGTTAAGAAGGATATGAAAGCAAGAAGAAAAGTAAAAAAGTAGACTTGGGCGAAGTCGTGGATGTTCATGTTGTGACTGTTTGAATGGTTTTTAATTCTGAGAAATTGATTTTATTGAAAATAATTAGAAGATAAAAA
>JAYMSH010000488.1:0-10965 GCA_036897905.1 Aragoa cleefii | reverse complement strand
GAAGGAGCGGTTTTGGACTATTGATTTTGATTTCAGAACCATGGTTTTAAATGATGGCCACTACCGATCCGTTGTACGCAAAAAGCAATCCAAGATTAATTGACCAGAAATACCTTATCTCAACCAGCACCAGAAATCAATGGAAGCCAGTTACACAACGCACCACATGGCAGTAAAAGCATATGGAAATCACTCCACTGCTACACTTCAAGCAGATCAAAATATATCTCCTTCTTCCACTGATACACTTCAAGCTCAAAATCGCTCGGCTATGGAAGGCTCCTACTGGAACTAACCCGCCACGGTGGTTCCAACCGAACATAGAAATACCTGTTGTTCGATCTTCTTCTTCAGTTCAGTCTTCTTCTTCTCCGGTTCCAACCGTGCATGTTTTGTTGGCGTCTCTGGGGACACCACCGGCGAGAAGTTGCAAAACTGTGTCATCTGGCAGTGGCGCAACGGATCAATCACCATGGACGATGTCGTATGTAGGCCGCCGCCTTCAACCACTCCAACTCCAGCTTCCGTCTGCATTTTACTCACTCCGTCCGGTTTGTATCTTCAGCCATTTTAAGCGTCCTATTTTTAACTTCTCGCACTATTTTTAGAAATGGGACTCATATACTTTATCCAATAATTACCACTCTCTTTCTTACTTTATTCACTGTCTTTTATACTTTTTACCCACTCTTCACTACTTTATTCACATCTCTCCACCTTTATTACCATGTTTTCTTCTAATTCTAACATCTCCCAACTTTACCAACATTCTGTCTTAATTCACGTTGTGTGAATAATGTGAAGATAGTTTTTGGACGGAGGGAGTACTTTTCCAATTGAGTTCTCGTAATTATTGTCAATTAATCTTAAATTGCTTTCAATGTGGTCAATTTTCATGATTAATGATGAACTAATTAATGTTTTAAATGATACATGAAGTGGATCGGGTTTTAATCCAAAAGAAAACCATCTTTCCTTCTTCAATTGATTTCTAAATCGTTTTTTGTTGGGAAATCGGAACCGAAACTAAAGAGTCATCTTCAATAGATCTTCATCAATTTTGATTTTGAATTGAAAAAAACCGTCCATTGTCATGCATAATCCTAACCAAACTAACACCACAAGTGAGCTCATGCCGGTTAAATTAGTCAATAATTTATAGGCAATTTCAAATGAATATTAGAAGAAACTAATATAAAATCATTTAATTTGAGATGGATTAAACCCTGCATCTCCTGTTTGCAGTCCCATTTTTCTATTATTCGATCACCGACTCTCCGTTCTCAGTCAAAACTCAAAAACTTAAAAAGTTTCGATACAAGAGCACATCACAGGATAAGTGAAATATAAGAGGACCATGTGTACAAATAATAAAACTTGTGGGCTTAATGCAATTATCCGAGGAAAGAAAAGAGAAAAAGAAAAAGGAAAAAGATTAAATCTACAAACAGAGCTTCAGAAGGTACAACACAAGCGGAAGAAATTGCAAATGGAGGCACCATCCTCTTCCTCTTCAATCGGTTTCAGGTACTATCACAGTCTTTATTTACCTGCAACTCCTTTTTTTTAAGTCATCGTTGTTGAAATGTCTTAATTCTATGGAAATGAAAACCTAATTCCATTACAAGCTATCATCCTCTTAATTTGTTTCTGAATCATTACACCCTAATAATACAAGTAGAGATATTGGGGCTCCTGGTTTTTTGAAATTGCGTCAAGACCCCTTGAAAAGCAAGTATTTACCATCGAGACTGTCTTTCGCCACTGCAAATGGTGAAGATGATGGTGTCATCATTGTTGACCACGGTTCGCGTCGGAAAGAGTCCAATCTTATGCTAAGTAAGCGTTTCCGATGCGATTAATGTTGTTTGTTTTAACTGTGAGTTGGAAAATTATTGCAATTGGTTGTTTATAACAATAATTTATAGTGCTCGAGTTTTCGAATTGTAATTCGCCCTGCTAGATATATCTTGCCATGATGACATTGATTTCTTGTCTGACATATGGTTAATCATCACCAAATTAAGTTGCGAGATATCGGTTGTTGAGATGATAAACCATAAACTTGTATGTATTACAAGGAGAAACCTTATGCAGTTTTTTAGTGTCTAACAGAACCTATGTCAACCGTACTCGTCAGTCTAGTCTATGAGTCCTAATACAATATAAGAAGATGAATATTTGATTCATCAATTGTCTTACGCTATTACTTGCTTAATAAGTTGTATGTCGGTAAGATATGCTGATACTGCGCTGCCTTGTGCTGTCTGTCCAGATGAGTTTGTGAATATGTTCAGAGAGAAAACGAAATATCCCATCGTGGAGCCTGCACACATGGTATTGATTCTTCACATATAAGTCTGTTTTCATAACTGAAACTCATCTCCTGTCATTTACATCTTTTATGCAAATGAAATGCTTTGTTCCGTTATATTGCAAATTCGCGGCATTGAGTGAAAAGGCGCCAGCTGATTCTGATTATCTCAATTTCTTCCCTTGTTACCAGGACCTGGCTGAACCATCCATCAAGGATGCTTTCAGTTCATGTATTGAAAAAGGGGCAAAACGTGTCATAGTGAGCCTGTTTTTCTTGTTTCCTGGAAGACATTGGCACCAGGTAACTAGATACCATGTCTTGATTAGTGATAAAATCCTGTAATGAATTAGACACGTGGACATTCATTATATACAAATCTCTATGTTTTTAGTCTCCATTCTTGACTGAGGAAACTGAGTTTAACTGGTGTATTTTACAGGATATTCCTTCTCTAACAGCTGAAGCTGCAAAGGAGCATCCTGGGGTATCATATCTCATTACTGCCCCGCTCGGTTTGCACGAACTTCTCGTGGTAGGATACTTTATCCTTTGCTTCCATGGTTCATTTTTGCCACGACTTCATTCGATTATGTTTTAGAGTAGAAGTGTATACGCTGCCTTTATCAAATGTACTAACATCCTTTTTCTTTCGATTTCCTGGAAAATAATCGTACATTGTCTGAGGTGTATACTGTAACAACTTGCTTTCATTTTCTTGTGCTGGATACTTGCATACAAACTTGCTGTCTTATGCTCAACTTTTGCTGAATCCCGATGTGTTGTCTTTATAGAAAGGAAAGCCCGTGTGCTTTTGAAAACTCTACCAAAACCTCAATTGCTCCAAATTCAGTAATTTTTTCCTACACTCGGGCTTCCTGAATTTTGAAAGATGGGGTCATGGTGCATATCTTTCAAAGCACGAGGTCAGTCTATGGAATAAAATAACACATATATTTGGCATAAGTTACATATATCACGGTATTCATGCATTTTGCGCTTCTTATACCTGAAAGTCCAAATGCTGTCAGAATTTGTGCCTGCATTCATACCGTTGTATCCTGGTAACAAGGATCTATTGACTAGATTTACTAAATCACTATTACATTGGGCTCTGACTCCATCATTTTGCGGCTGAATAAAAAGAATGTATGTTTAGAACTGCTAATTGTGTCATAGACTTATTAGAGATTGGTGTTGCAGGATGTAGTGAATGACAGGATCAATTATTGCTTGAGCCATGTTGCTGGAGAGGCAGATGAGTGCTCAGTATGTGCAGGAACAGGAAAATGCCGAGTCTATAGATAATACAGTGTGTTATTGAGGAGGCTTTCCTCTGAATTACCAGTTACTAGTCTCCACTTTTCAGCTCCAACTGGTTGTGATTAGCTTTAACTCGAGGTCATACTTGATGAAGATAAAACCAGCAACTCTGTCGATGTTTCTCAGGGTGTTTCTTGTTAGTTGGCATGACATGCGCACATTTTGATGCTGTAGATGATGGATTATGAAAGTCCATACGATTCAGGAGAGCAAGAAGTGCATACATGTAGATGTACAAGTACTTGCCTTTTGTATTATGTAATAATTATCACTCAAAATCATCTGTTTTTCAGATTTTACAAGGAGACTCCAAGCATTTTATTATTATGTTCCTTTCGAATTTGTAACTCCAAGTTTCATTGTATGGAGAAATTTCAACTTGACCTCAAAATGAATAATGTTGTCGCACTTCAATAGCATGACTATTTTTTTCTACTAATGTAAATTGTCCAGTAAGATAGATTGAAAGTCTGATCAGTCCATTTTAATTTTTCGACATTTGACCATGTCATATTGATTCCAATATGCAAAATGCAATTTAATACCAATCCAATATGCAAAATGCAATTTAATACCAATCCAATATAATCTAACCCTAGTATAAATTCATTTACAGAATTGGTTCACTCTGTGAAATATATTTTCGTATCAAATTTAAAATACTTATAAAATTACTTTTATTTATGGTTAACATCAATATTTAAAAGGTTTGCATAAATGAAGTAACGGATCTCCTATCATTAGCCCATGCCCATTCCGTGTGTTCATATTTTTCTACATGTTGGAGTCGAATAAATCAAATTGCCAATTGGCAAAATCACGCCATTTATCTTCCCGCCAAAACTATTAATTCTTTTCATATTTTCATTTCGTCTCATCACGCATTTGACACTTCTCTGAAAAAACCCGTTCTCTCTCTCCCTGTTTCTCTCTCTCACTACAATTCAATTCAAGGTACTCTCTCTCTCTCCAGAAAAACGTCAATGAAATAACAAGCAAATTATGGTGCATTAATCGTTTGATCGGAGTGAAAGTGACGATGAAGTCGAGGTTTTACCAGCTTGAGCAACTGTGATGATTTTTTTACTTCTACTCTCGTCTTCAAACAGTTCAATTATGCATTAACTGAAGCTTTTCATGCATATGCCTGATTGTGAAACTTATACACATAAGCTGTTTATGTAAATGCGTAGATGAAATGATTTGCGTATTTTTTTAGCGTTTTGTTAGGTTGGTCTGAAAATGATGTCATGATTGTGATATTGAATTCGATCAAGCTACTTGTAAGGAAGCAGTTGAGTTGATTTCAGTTGTTGTCTGTTGGTAACTGAGAGAATTTCTGTGTGTTTGCCTAAAATCTGAAACTGAGCTGTTTCATTAACGCGGTGATGAGAGATCATGCGTTTTTTGTTAGATCGGAGTGAGACTGATACTACGAAGTTGAAATCTATGGGTTCGTAATTCATAAATGTGTAGATGAAATGATTTGGAAATTTTTGATTGTTTTTTGGTTGGATCGATGTTAGACTGTGACAGTGATGTTATGATTTTGATATTGAGTTCGATTTGTTGAGAAATTACAGCTACTGTGTTGATTTTACTTGTGGTCTGTTGTTACATTTTGTAAAATGCATTGTTTTCCAATACTATGTCTTACTGCCTTTTGTGACTAGCTCTGCGATGTTTTGACGTAGGCAGTTGGTAAATGTGATGTTCTATTCTGATCATTTAAATCGTTTCATGAATCAGATAATTCTGATGCACTAACCAGTTGCTAATTAGGTTAAGGCAATTATTTTGAACTAGGTTATGTGCAAACCTTAGCCACAGGGGACTGATAAATGTAAATGAGAAATCATTATATTGCTACTACTTCTGTTGAGATATTGTTATACCTTATGTCATAAATGTTTGCGTACAAGATTTCTGTGTAGTCATATAGGTGTGGTTTTTGAATTTTTGTTAGATAGGAGTGGAACTGATGATAGAGAGTTGAAATCAAGTTGCTAAATATATTAAGACACTTGTCTTAAACTCCATTCTATTGCAAACCTTAGCTACAAGGGACTGATAAATGTACAAGAGAAATCGTTATATTGCTATTACTTCTGTTGAGATATCGTTATACCTTACATTCTAAATATTTTCGTACAGTAATTCCTGTGTGGTAATCTCAGTGTTCTGAGGGAACCTTGTTTTTTGAATTTCAGCTATTAAAACATGAGTTCTGTAGCTCATTCCAATGCGTTGAAAGCGGTGGCTGAGTTGCCAGCTCATTTTCAACCAGTTTTTAGCTTCAGGTGCTCTTTTATCAATTTCGCGTTGTATTTTGTTTTGCAGTAACATGAGGATAAACTTCATCATGATACACAAGATACCCGAGTGAATGGAAGGAACCTGTTCTTGTACCAGTAATAAATGTTGAATGTCACTCCTGTGAAAATGTTACCATGAC
This sequence comes from Aragoa cleefii, assembly GCA_036897905.1. Taxonomy (NCBI): domain Eukaryota; kingdom Viridiplantae; phylum Streptophyta; class Magnoliopsida; order Lamiales; family Plantaginaceae; genus Aragoa; species Aragoa cleefii. The sequence continues at coordinate 4,873 of JAYMSH010000488.1, read as the reverse complement.
ATGCCTCTTTATGTGCCTACAGGTACTTCAATTCTCTGCAGAGTGACTGCTTTTCCACGTGCTTCCATTCCGATGTAAACATGGTTATTTCAGCTCCAACTGGAAGTGGAAAAACAGTTCTCTTCGAGTTATGCATTTTGAGGCTTCTCTCCAAGTTTATTAGTGCCGATGGGAACTTCATCCTTCAGAAGGGGACTCTCAAAACTGTAGGTTATCCATGTCCTATTGCGATTGCTCATCATGAAAATAAATGCTTAGTGCATACCACTCCGATTACCATACTTCCGCGGGAAAGGTGGCTTTCATAAAGAACCATACTTGTTCTTGTTTAAGCAGCATAACTCTGCCGTGCGATATTTTACTGGTGAAGGAAGGAGTGAACATGAGTTCATATACTCATTTCTCGAGATAGTGTTGTAGTGTTTTGATAGTTGTATCATTGTATGAATTACTATTTTATGTCTGAAGGGTTCACTTTTGGTTCTATCTCAGATCTGTTTGTTCATGTGTTTTGTGTTTGGTTCTCTCCTTGAATTGCTTACCTGTATGAGATGTTTTATGTTGTGAAGATCTACATAGCACCATCGAAGGCATTGGTTCAAGAGAAACTCCGGCACTGGAGTCAAAAGCTTGGACACCTGGGAATTAATTGCCTTGAGCTGACAGGTGATAATGAGTACTACAATATCAAGAGTATTCAGGATGCTGGCATCATTCTTACTACACCTGAGGTCAGTTTGCATTGTGGCGAACTTTTCGTCTTTGAGTGATCCTATGTTATCAGGTAGCTAACCTTCTTTTGTATAGAAATTTGATTCAGTGACTCGATATCGCATTAAAGATGGAGGGTTGAGCTTTTTCAGTGATATAGCACTTGTGCTTATTGATGAAGTTCATTTGCTAAATGATCCTCGAGGAGCAGCACTAGAAGCAATTGTCAGCAGAATTAAAATGCTAGCCCGGAACCCTGAAATGAAATATAGTTCTTTATCCCATGTTCGTTTCCTGGCAGTTTCAGCTACAATCCCAAATTTAAATGACCTTGGTAAGTATCTACATGTGAGATCACTCTTCTTGTCTGCCTACATGTGTCTGATAATCGAGATGTTGATTCTGAATTATATTTATCGTAGCCAAGTGGCTTATGGTTCCTGCCGAGGGGATTAAAAGGTACACTAAATTCAGCGATTTTATCAGTAAATAGATTGCCTTTCTACTGGTATTTGTTAATTTACGTAATGGTGTTTTGCAGGTTTGGAGAAGAAATGAGACCTGTACAGTTGACCACTAAAGTTTTTGGTATGCTTTACTTTTTTCTGAAGACTAGTTATGTATCTCCTTTTCCATTGTTTCTTTCAGCGAAAACTCTTCTCTTGTAATTATGTGAAGTTACCAGTTCATCATAAGCACACCCACACATTGTTGTTTGTGCATACAATCATTAAAAAACGATTACTCTCTGTATTACAATTTATCCTTACAATGTTTCTTTGAACACAAATTCACCTACAGTATGCGTGATTACCAGAACAATATACCACAGATCATAAAATGTAGCATCTTAGATATCCTCTCCAAATTATTGATATTGGCCATATACTTGCTTGCTTGCAGGATATGCCCCTGCGAAAAATGATTTCTTATTTGAAAAGGTTTGTTACCTGAACGGTGTTGGAGTTCAAAATCCCCGATAAATTATCACCAATATATGGCTTTTAATTTCTGATATAGACTTTTTCTTTTTTTTTTCCCGACTATTCAGCGCCTCCAGAACTACATTTTTGGTAAGCTTGATTACCCATTTTACGTATTATGCAATGAATCATATTTGTTTTTTCTGGAATTTCTTCTAGAAAAGCAATATAATTAGCAAAAGAAATTGAATGCAGATCTTCTCATGCAATACTCTGGAGGAAAATCTTCCTTGATTTTCTGCTCAACCAGAAAAGGAGCACAAGAAGCTGCACAACACCTGTCTCATATAGCAATGACTTTTGGTCATTCAAGTCCTTTCATCAAAAGCAGAGAACAGCAGGAAAGGTTAAGAGAAGCGTCCTTATCATGTGGTGACAAACAAATGCAATCTTACATAGTTTATAGTGGTAAGAGCTCCTTTTTCATTTTCAATCGTATGTTGTGCTCTGTGTGTCTTGTTGGGAAGGGATGTAAGCTCATTAACAAGAGGAATAATGTTATAGTGGCATGCATATACATAAGGGTTCAGTGTAATTTAGTATTTGAGTACCACTACGAGTTTGATGTTTGAATGTTTTTCCTAATGCAGTAGGGTATCATAATGGTGGACTTTCAATGAAGGATCGCAGTCTTATTGAAGGCCTTTTCCTGAATGGTGATATTCAAATACTGTGCACCACAAATACTCTGGCCCACGGAATTAACCTACCGGCACATACTGTAGTCATCAAGTCAACTCAGTATTTGTATGTCTGATGGTCATTTCCAATATTCTTTTAAGTCTTGAAATTTCTGTCCATGGAGAAACAAGTGACATGAGTTACTCTGGGTCACCGTTTACATGGCTATTGGTTCAATCTGCCTTTTTTAAAGGTTTTCATTGCTAGAGCTCTAAACTTCTCCATCATGCCCTTTTGTTTTGATTTTATGCTAGCAACAAGGAAAAAGGCATGTACGTGGAATATGAGCGATCCATGATATTGCAGGTGTGGCACTGCTCCCCATAACTGTTGTGAACGCAAATGCATGATGTTTCATAAACTCATAACTTGATTGGAAATTGGTCTGAATATAGCTGCAATGCTGATTTTTCGGCCCTTATACATAATGTGGAAGTTATAAATTTCCATCTGAGTTGATAAATTTTAATCATGCAGATGTCTGGACGTGCAGGCCGGCCTCCATTTGATGACTCGGGAACGGTCATCATCATGACCAGAAAAGAAACTGTAACACTCTCTACGAATAAGAAAAAGAAACAAAAAGAAAATAACAAGCACATAAATAAACTTCATGTCATCATTTCAGGTCCATTTATATGAGAATCTTTTAAGTGGGTGTGAAATGGTGGAATCTCAGTACGTCCTTTCTGAACTCTCTCCCTCTCGCTTTAAACTATTTGAAATCATCAGGCTTGAACATTTACATGGTTTCCTTCTCTTTTAGATTGATGCCAAGTATTTCAGAGCATCTAACTGCAGAGATAGTTCAATCGACGGTCACAGATATAATGAAGGCAATTGAATGGATGAAATGCTCATTCTTGTGTGTCAGGATGAAAAAGGCATGATTTCTTAGTACATTAGATGACAGCAGTGTTTTCCTTTGTTAAACTGCATGTTTGAAAATTTTCCTGCAATAACCAGAATCCCAAGAATTATTCAATTCCAAAGGAGCTATCTGGTAACCTGATTGAAAGGCATTTGCAAGGTAATTTGACCATCACTAGCACATGTTGTTTTTAAACTTTCTTTATACTAAAATGATTTTGAATGCTTTGCAAGATATTTGCCTTAAGAAGGTTAACGAATTATCGCAATATCAAATAGTCTGGACTGATGAAGATGGTTATCTCCTGAAGCCACTTGGTATTATCGCAAATCTGTTTCCATTGCTTTTGAATTATCATATGGTACAGATATAATTTTTTTCACCTCCTCTGTTCAGAGCCTGGAAACTTGATGACAAAGTACTACCTCAAATTTGACACAATGAAACACATTATACAGGCCGCAGCAAACTGCAGTATTGAAGAGGCCCTCCATATCTTATGCCGGGCAGAAGAAATAGCATGTATCAATTCTTTCACTATCACTTTTTCCTGAAACCATGAGAAGGATATTATATCTTTTTCTTTTTCACTGAAAAATTCAGGGATACAACTGAGGAGGAATGAGAAAAAATTCCTAAATGACATAAATAATGACAAAAATGGACGGCTTCGCTTTCACGTCCTAGATGATAAAGGGAAACGGAAAAAACGCATCCAAACCAGGGAAGAGAAGATATTCATTCTGGTGAATGACTGCTTGACTGGAGACCCGGCTGTACATGATTTATCCATGAACCAGGTTTTGTATGTTCAGCAAGCATTTTAAGATGTGTGGGTGTTTCTCAAACTGGAAGCTATTTGGGTGAAACCTTGATTTATTGGGTTTTGCTGCAGGACACTAATTCTATATGCTCAAACGGGTCCAGAATTGCAAAGTGCATGAAAGAGTATTTTAATTACAAAAAAAGCTACAAAGGAGCTTTCAATTCAACATTACTTTCAAAATGTTTGCATCAGAAATTATGGGAGAATAGCCCATACTTGTTGAAACAATTACCAGGAATTGGAATGGTGACAGCAAAGGTTTGTCTTTTAACCTTCTGACATAATATGGAGAAATCTGAATCCCTGAATTATGATGATATATACAATATTTTTCTTCTTAGGCACTCCATTCAATGGGAGTAAATTCATTTGATACCCTCTCAGAAGCTGATCCAAGGAAGATGGAGTTGGTAACTGGTCGAAAGTATCCGTTTGGGAACCATATTAAGGAATCATTGCTATCACTACCCCCAAAAGTTGAGATGGTACTCGAGGAAACTGAGGGCCAGAAACTAGGAAAGTCCAAACTACTGATAACTTTATCTAGACTATCGCCATCTGTGCAATCAATTAAAAAGCATTATACCGATATGGTACGTCAGCATGATTTAATTGTATTAACTTTGAATCCCAAATTTGTTTCTGCTTAACTATATAATAACATTACCAACTTAGGTTTTTTTTCACAGATTGTTGGTATAGTAGAAGATAACCTCATACTATTTCAAGAAAAAATGAGGTACATTTCATTGTTCGAGCTTGTATACAGAATTTTGCATTCTTGGTATATGCTGTGAACCT
>JAYMSH010000487.1:0-10967 GCA_036897905.1 Aragoa cleefii | reverse complement strand
GAATTAAGCTGTAGTCGTACAATAAAGGAATAGTTTATCGAAGAAGTATTTGATACTTTTGATTAAGAAATGGGCCAAAGTTTCAAAATTTGTATTTGTTGAATGTTGATTTGGCTGATGTAGAAACTCCTAATGCTCCCTCAATCATTGATACGGATGCAGATTCTTCTCCTAAGTCCAGAATTTTTGTTGTTTGTGGGTTTTTTCCCGGAACCATTGAAATTTCCAGCTACCCCCCTGACGTTTCACTAACTATGCGATTTCCCCCATCCTTTAGAAATAGTCATTCATTTCATCTAAGAAAATGACCTTTGAATGACAATGTTAACTTTTTGGAAAGGGTAAATTGCTTAATTACTGGAAGTTTAGGGCGGGGGTGGGGTAAGTCGGGAAGTGTCAAACGTTACAGGGAAAATCATGCAAATGTAAAACGTCACGAGTTTGATGAAATTTTTTCATGTATTTCCTCCTTAAGTTCGCTGTGCTTTCAGTTTGAGACATTTCTTATAAAGAAAGTTGTGTAAATTTTTCCAGTATTTCTTACTAAATTGGACTTCACTTATTTCTTGCAGGAGGCATTCTCTCTGTGTGACCTGAAGGTGATTGAGGTGAGAGATCGTTTTGAAATGACAACTTTTAAATCATGTCAAACCTTATAATTGCAACAGAAATCTATGAAAGAAATCAAGAGTTGTCATATTTTTCCACCTGCCTTTCTGTAACATGATAAAAACCATGTGGTTGCCCAAATAATGACGACTTGAAAATGATTTTACTTTTGATAATAAGTAGTAAGTTGCTCTATAAAAATATTTTTTTGGGGAACCGAAAGAGTGGCTGAAAATAACAAATTCACTTTCGGAATAAGGACTTAATAGTTACAACCCATTAGGATGTATCATATATGGTCATTTCCAGTTACATGTTTACAACAATCTTGTGTTTCATGGCCTTTCAGATGGTCGACAATGTGCCGATCCTTCAAATAGATATGGTCTGGTGCTACTTCATGCTCTGTGATATCAGTTGGCTATCGCTAGCAGGAATTCGTCTCGCTAAAGCCAGGGAAGGCATTGAGCGTGCTCATGGAAAAGAATCTACTCGCATACGGATTCTTCAAGGCGGTCGCTTTCCCGAGCTAGCTTTGTGAGTCATCGATCACTTAGTTACTTTTTTGCTGCTGCAGAACCTTATTGAGTTGTATAGTTGTATTCATTTCTCTGTTGCTATTTTTTCTCTGTATAGACACTTGAGAATGGAGCTATTAGAAGGAGTTGTCGCATATCATAGTGGTCATTTGGAAAAAGCCAAGACGGCCCTTGTCTCAGCTCAAACAAAATACGTCAAGGTGACTTGACCTAGATTTTTGGTGCAGTATTATCTCTGCTTGTTTTTAAAAAAGAATCAGTAACTTTTTAAGAATTGGTACTTATAACTAGAAATATCTAGTTCTGTCCCAACTCCTGAATAACATGTTCTTTTTCCTGTCAACAGCTTCAAGTTCCAGATGAAACCCTGAGTTTACTAATGAGCATGGGATATAGAGAACGAGAAGCAAAGAGGGCTCTTCGAATGAATGGTTTGGATATCGGAGGTGCTGTTGATTTTCTTGAAGAGGAGAAAATAAGAAAGGCACAAAAACGAGAAGAAAATCTCCAGAGACAGCGAGAAATTCTGTAGGTTCCATAATTAACTTCACATTGCTCTGGTTGTGTTTGATATCAACTGTTGACAAACATTTAAATGCCAGGGAGCAAAAGGGATATGGAACGACACCCCTTAGGAAAGCTGTGGATATCCAGAAAGTAAATTATTTTAACTCCATTGGGTATGTAGCGTTGCCTGAGCCATTTCTTCTTCCCTTTTTTTCTCTTTTTTTTGTTCCGTTAACTGTCTAGCCCCAGATATTCTTTAATCTTTGGCCTGCAGAGGTGTAAGCGCAAAGAGAGAAACAGGAAGAAGTTTTATATATCATCCAGGCTCTTTTGCTGATGACAAAAAGCCTTTTTGCAGTAATTGAATTTAACCCCGTATTGTAAGTAGGCACTTAACCCATATGGTTGGGCTAATATGCACTCTTGCAAATAATCCCTTTGTGTCAAAAAATGTGTGGAAACCACTATAAAGGGTATGTTACATGTTATCATCGCATGGGTTATTTTCCAAACTATAGAGTGGTGAGTTGCTTATGAAGTAAAAACATGGGGAGGGTAAAAGCCACTTGGCTTAGCTTTCTTACGAGTAAACATAATGAGTAGGATGTTCCATGCATCTAGTGAATGAAATATTCCTGTTTCCAGTTTTTTAAGAGTTCATTGGGCAGTTCATTTTTACCATACATTTAGTCTCCTAAATAAGCTGACAGTTGGTCCAATTTAACAGGTTTGAGAAAGAACTTGCTGCAGAGGCCCTTCGAAGAAATGAAAATGACACTCAAAAGGCTCTGGATGACTTAACAAATCCTGAAATTAATTCTGTAATACAAGTAAGTTCGTTCAGTTTGAGTTGCTATGTTTTAAGGAACAGTTGTGTCAAACCTCTAGTGTTTCCCTCTGCATTTACCTCTACATTAGATTTTTTTATCCATTCCGTAAAAAAAATTATAAATGCTTTGTGATGGACGGAAATTTCTAAGGGGCAAACCTTGCAGTTAGTGAAATATCAGGGGGTTTAGTTGCAAAAATTTCAAGCATTATGGGGGCGAATTGCACATTTCACATGTGTGAAGCAACACAAAATCTTTTGTATTGAGATTCTTCCGGATGTTAACTGTTCTGTTCTTTTTGTTTTTTTTTCCAGAATGACATCATATCAAGGAAAAGAAAAAGATTGATGAAAGCAACTTCTGCTGCCAGTGAAAACCTTGTGTCGATGGGGTTTCCAAAAGCAGTAGGTAAGTTGTATTTCAAATTAGAACGGATCAAGATAGAACAGGAAATGATATGAATATTTGGGTTGGTTTGGTTTGGTTCTGTATATTGTAGTGGACGAAGCTCTTCGTAGGTTTGGCTCTGAAGAACAAGCCCTAAACCATCTGCTAGCACCACCAGTTAATGAAAATACTGCTACTGGATCAGCAGATGCAAATCCTTCTGCTCCAGCACCTGCTGCACATGCTAACAAAAGCGTAGCTGCAGATCAGATTTTAGGAGAAACCAATACGGAAAGCAGCGTTGCAGGTCCTTCAGCCGCGCCTGTTGAAGAGCGGGATGTGGAGATGGAAGATGAAATTACTGAAGACTTGCAAAATGCAGATGCTTATTCTGACTATGATATTGAAGTTATCAAAGAAGGTGAAGCCATAACTGAATACCTGGCCCTGCTGCATTCTGCAGAGAATGTCCTGTCAGTTTAAGAACCGTATAGACCTTAACAACCTTGATGCTAACAAGCTAGTTACGCCTTTTGTATAGCTTATATTTCGGTAAATCAACGAACGGTATATGGATGCTCTTATTTTGTTGATAGCAAGAAGATACTCGCTTTTCTTTGCGCCAAATTCCCTACTTATCTTTTCGTTGTATTATGTCGAGCAAATGGTCTTACAATGGTGAGCTTCGAAATCCCTACTTATTAAATATTGAATTTAGTTAAGATCCAATAAATTTAGATAAGTTCAATCAATTTAAACAGAAAAATTATATCAAATCAGATCAGTTCAACTCCTATAAGTGAAGTGAACAAAGCCTTGCTAGTGCAACTTTACAAATTATACAAATAGAACTTGGACCAAAAAACACGTCTAACGGTCACTGACTCCTGCTAATGACTTAATGGTCCGGTTGTTGGTTCATGTACCAAGAGTCATGAGTTTCCTTGCATAAGGCCTCAGGTCGAGTCTAGTGAATGGAACGCGGATGGCGACGTGGAAGCATATGAAGGATGCCAGGCTCAACGGCTTGAAGACGCTGCGGATCGAGTTTCCCATGCGGAAGCATATGTTTTTTTGCTTGTACATTCAGGATTGGTTAGTATCAGTTGCCTCACAACATCTCTCATAGATGGTCTTTTTCCAGCCTCCTGAGTGCACCCCAAAGCTAGCAGGACCATATCTTTTACCTGCTCCTTGACACTCAAATCTACGAGTTCGTCGGTGAGGCTTGGATCCACAATCAGATCAATATCTTTATCGTTCCAAATAGATTCCACCCATTCGACGATACTGATTTCCTGGCTGAACGATGGATCTACGGCCATCTTTCTCGTAATCAATTCCAACAAGACAACGCCATAAGCATACACATCGGACTCCTTATTACTTCTTGTCAATAATTAAAGAACTACATTAGGATTCTAGCAAAATAACACTTGATCAGTTAAAGGGAGACGCATCAAAGAAATGTGGGGAAATACGAAATATACCTGGAGCAATGTAATCAATGGTACCCTGTATAGCATTGGATGATGTTGAAGGAACCGACTTGTCCATGAGCTTAGCAATACCAAAATCAGAGATGTGCGGCTCCATATCCGAATCTAGCAAAATGCTTGTTGGTTTGATGTCTAGGTGAATGATAGCCGGACTGCAGTCAAAATGGAGATACGATAGTCCTTGGGCAGTTCCAAATGCTATCGTATACCGAGTGTTCCAATCTAGTGACGGTAAAGGATGTCTCTCGTGTAGGACGTCATGAAGGCTTCCATTCTTCATGTAACTGAACAAAATCAAGCCATAGTCTTTTCTCAACCAAAAATCTTCTAGTCGAATGAGATTGCGGTGTCTGACCTTTCCAATGGTCTGTAATTCTCTAACCATACTCGTCTTTCTGCCAGTATATCCAACAAAAGAGAGCTTCTTCAAAGCATATACTCTATCTGGACTGAGAGTTACCTTATATACTGTTCCATGCGCTCCCTTCCCAATAATATACCGATTATTAAGATTCTCGGTAGCTCTCATAACTTGATTGAGTAGAGAAGAAGCGCCTTCTTCGTCGAAGTCTAAAAGGTCCCCTTCATTTCTTTCATGCCTTAATAACAAGAAAGAAATTGCAAGGACCAAAAAGACAGCAAAGAGGATGGATGCAGAAATTATCAATGCAATATTGACATGTTTGAAGCCGCTTTTTCCTGATTTCCGGCCACAGTATTGGAAAGTCATGTTGCTTAAACAAGGTGCTCCAGTTTCTGCAGGGCAACTCACACATAACTCGGAATTTCCAATAAACGAGGGAGACGAGATTAATAATTTCACCAGAGGAGTCGGCACGCCACCACTGAAAGCATTGTAGGAAATAATGACCTCGTTCAGAGAGTGGAGTTCGCCAAAGGCTTCCAAACTACCAGACAGATTATTACAACAAATATCTAGCTGCTCCAACATTGTCAATTTTCTCAGTTCTAGAGGAACATGACCTGTTATTCCGTTCCTGCTAAGATTCAACAACGTAAGGCTCCGAGCTTCAGCTTCTGGTCCAAGAGAAATATTCCCACCTAGCAGATTTGCTCCGAGCAGCAAACTTTGAAGCTTTCCAAGTCGAAATAAAAAGGCTGGGATCCCCCCTTCGAAATGATTTTCACTAAGATCCAGAACAGACAACTCGACCAAACAACTTAAATTCGATGCGATTCTGCCACTTAACAAATTGCAACTCAAATCAAGTTTTGACAATTTATGACAACTAGACAGCTGAGATGGAAGCATGCCTTCTAAACCATTGCGAGAAAGATTCAATGTCTGGAGATTCAAAAGTCTCCCCAACTCTGTGGGTATACGCCCCGTCAGCCTATTCGAAGATGTATCCAAAAAAGTGATGCTAGTGAGGTGCCCTAAACTTGAGGGCATTGATCCATTTAATCTATTGTCGCTAAGATCCATAAATAAAAGGTTCAGGTTCTGTACAAAAACCGGAAGCATACCTGTGAGATTATTCTGTTTGAGAATCAGCCTCGTCAGATTCGAGCAACTTCCGATATCAGCCGGGATACTTCCTTGAAAATGATTCTGACCCAAGATGAGTTTCCTCAAATGCTTTCTGAGGCAAAGATTTGGCGGAATTGGGCCAGTGAACTTGTTTCTAGTGAAATCCACCACGGTTAAGTTGCTATTCATCCCTAAACACTGAGGTATGACTCCCGTGAATTGATTGTCAAACAGCGAAATATTCTGCAACTGATTTAGCTCACAAATCTGGTTAGGTATCTTTCCAGTAAGATTATTCTCATACACGAACAGATTCGTAAGGCTTAGAATCTTCCATATGCTGACTGGGGTTTCTCCACTCAAATGGTTACTAAAAAGCATTAGAGTCTGCAGCTCATTAAGCATACCTAGTTCCTCCGGAATCTCACCCTCCAACTGGTTACTGTACAGCTCCAACTCAATCAAAGCCTCACATTTTCCGAGTTCTGGTGGAATCGCTCCAGATAGTTTGTTATCAGACAGATAAAGCCGCAACAAGTTTGTGAGTTGGCCAAGAGAAGGCGGGATAGGACCACTTAAACCACAACTGACGGCAGCAAGCCATGTTAGGCTGCTGCAATTGCCCAATCCGGCCGGAATACCTCCACTGAATTTGTTAAACGATAAAACCAAGGTCTCCAATTTTTTGCAACTACGCATACCCATAGGGATCCTACCCTCGAAATTGTTGCTGCTTACGTCCAAGTAAACAAGAACCTCAAGATCATTCAAACTATCAGGTAATGCACCTTCCAGTAAATTATTACTCAGAAAAAGATCTTGCAAGGCACTACAATTTCCCATAGAAGATGGGATATTACCAGATAATCGATTGGTGTGCAATGAGAGATAGTAGAGAACACTCATGTTTCCAACAACCGATGGAATCTGACCACTAAGCTTGTTATCATGGAGATCAATTGTATCCAAAACCGGTATGCGACACAAAGACTCAGGAATGGTGCCAGTAAGAGAATTGGAATACAAGGATAAGTACTGCAACCTTTGCAACTGGCCTATACTTAGCGGGATCTCTCCCGAAAAGTCATTGTTATTCATATCTACATATTCAAGACGACTACAATTAACTAACTCAGTAGGAACTGGACCTGAGAAGTTGTTAGAACTAAAATCAATCGTTCTCAAGTGCCTCATATGCGAGATTTCGGGTCCCAACTCACCCGAAATCCCGAAACTGGTGAAGTTCAGCTCATCAACAAAGCCGTGACGGGAGCAGTGTACTCCGACCCACGAACAAGGTGTGGCATCAGAAGTATTCCAACCAGGGGCAAAGCCAGCCCTGTCCTAGACTGTGCTAGGCACGGGCTGGCTTCGACAAAATAGTAGTACTACTACTCCTATTTGTGCTAGGCACGGATGAATTGCTCGGGCTTCTTGATGAACAAAACAGGGTGGTGTTTCTTCTTAGCCCTCTCTTGCAACTGAAGCTTCCTTCGAATAGCCCACTGCTCATTGTTCCTCCTCTTCTTCAACACCACCACTGGTATCGTATTCAGAGCCTCTGCCGGCGCCGCCTCTTCACCCGACATGATTATCGAGCTGAGTTGTGCACTACTACTAGTGTACTGTGAAAAAATGCAAGCGAGAAATTATTACCGGAAGATGTGATTTGTAAAGCTAAAGGCTATGAGTAATTTGTTACCTGCTGCTGCAAGTCGGTTCGAGCGAGCGTTTCTTGATGAGTTTTGGGGCTAGAACTAGAAGGAATCGCTGGGAGGAGGGCGTGAGTTGTGTGACCGAGGAAGATGACTGGCAATCAAAGTAGGTTGTTTTCAAGTTTTGGGCCAAAGTAGTTGGAAATAATTTGTTGGGTCAACACTTGTTTCCCAACGTATTGTAGAATTTGTTGGGCCAATTATCGAGGAGCAGTAGCAGCGCCGACGGCGAAGGGTGAGCAAGGGTAGGTTTGCGTTGAGCAACAGAGGTGAGGCATTTTTTGTTTTCTTGTTAAATAGGAGCTAATATTTATTTTGTGTGTGTTTATGGAGTGATGGCGATTGTATAATCTGCTATCTATTTGTTTGAAAGTAGCAAGCTTTTGATGGAGTGATGTACTGTAAGAGCAATAAATTGCACGGAAATCATAATCAAACTAAAACACCAGATTTTAGCATAAACAATTTTACCATTATTATTACCATTGTTTGGTTTGCAGAAAAAACCTGGCGAGGAAAAAATGGAAGTAGAGGGCAGACCCTTTGAGCATGGATATTACATGCCCGCTGAATGGGTACCTCACTCTCATTGCTGGATCGGTTGGCCGGTCAGTTCTCTTTCTCCATTTTTGTTTATGTCTTTCCTGCCAAATATTTTTCGATTTATGAGTTTTTCGAGCAGGAAAAAACAAAAAGAATCAAAAACTAGAAGCTACACCCTCTGGGACTCGATCCAACAACATGGTGGATATGAGAATAACAATTGTGCCACTAAAGTAAAGCAACTGTTAGTGTTCGCATGTGCAAACCGTTTGGACTTCTCCATCCAGGCCTAATTGGTTATTTTGAAATGTTGCACCTCTTCATCACACCTCTTGGTATCTATAATTAGAAGCCCACATGCTTCATTTTATTCACCCAAGTCCAGAAATCTCCTAGTATTTTCGGATGTCACGGGTCTGAATATTCTTTCGATATTCGAACGATGAGAAGTCCGAGTGTTTTTCTCGGAAGTCTGAAATGTTTCTTTCGGTGTTTTTCTCTTATCGAGTTTCCAATTACTTTTCAAGTATTGGATGTTCTTCGGTTTTCTAAATACGAGTACGTTCGTAAGATTCGACAATTGTAATGCTACTTTGTCGTCTACCGGTCGTTTTATCTTGGTAGACGGTTGTCATATCCCGTAAACACCATGAGCGGAACAATTTTGTCTTAAGGACAGAGAGTCATCTCTCGATTCGACCACCACATTATTCTCAATCTCTCAGTTAAGAAACGTAATTTATTTATTTTCCGTCAATTTTCCCCAACACAATCTATATACCATAGAATTTGCCCCCGCTAAGAGCTCCTTTTTTTTGTTTTTTCCTAAACCGCCCACTCTAATTCTGCACTCGAATGCTCCTCCTCGGTGTACCTTTTGGCAGATGAATTAGAATATACTAAGATAAAAATTAGGCATTCAATTCATGTTTAGTATTAGTCATGACGGATTATGTCTCATTAGTGAAAGGATAATAATCAAATCTCATTAATGGGAAACAATTGAAAAATGCACATTCCAAATTAGAGTTTAGGAGTTATTGTACAATTTGGGTTTTTAAAATACACCTAATTCCATAAAAATGATAATTATCATTTGAGTAAACAAGAAAACACATTAGAAGTTTCACAATGTTGAAATGCGGAGTGAAGGGGACTTACATGATATTTTTCCATGGGAAACCATCCCATATATCGCCTTTCTTTCATGACGGACATTCTGAATATCTGCAACTAAGTTAGGGAACTCAACCTGTGCCAACAAATAAATATTGATCAATAACACTTGGGGCCAGGCCACATGAGATGATTAGGTTAGAAGAAGAAGAAGAAGAAAATAACCCAATCACACTCAAAGAAAGTATTGTTATTCATAATCTTAAATTTCCCAGAAATTGTTAACTTTCAAAATAACAGAAGTATGCACAAACAAAACGAACGTATGTACATGAGATTTTCATACAAACAACATATATGCTATGTACAACCAACGTGGTAAGTACAAACGGTGAGCTGCCATTTTTGTGAACTGCCATATTTCACAAGATTGCTTTTCGTCCATTGAAGATGCTAAAATCAAAGGAAGCAAACAATCAGTAACAATGAATAAAATAAATAAAATAAAAATAAGCATCAAGTAAAAACAACAAATTAACTAAACTATGTTTTAGTATTTGTGTTCCCGATCGATCACAACTCATCAACTGTAATATTTTGTAAACCAACCTGATTGAATCTGCTTAGTTACTCTCCTCCACCGATTCTGAAGCTGCGGATCCTGAGCCCTCCAATTGAATTGAATGATGAAGATTCCAGTAGTTGTTCTATCTTTCATGTATTTATGGAAAGTTGGGATCAGAAAAATTCCTGATTCTAATCATGTATTTGACTAATTCTAATCATCTTCCTTGTCCAATTATACTCTTCTCATGTCTAGGCTTTCATTTTAGATTTGCCGATAAAAGGAAAGCACATGATGCTTAAATTATGAGATTCAAATCGGCCTTCAACACTATTTTTTTTTTTGCAAATAATAGCCCTTTTTCGCAAATTTGAGTTGTACTTTTTTTAAAAATGATCTAAAGGTCCGAGATTTAATTATGTGAATTTGAATGGTCAGAATTTCATGTACCAAAAAAACGGATGTTAAATGAAGTACATTGATACCTGATAATAGAATTGGCCTCTCTCTCTAACTTTTTCTCTTTGAGTGTTACTTTCCCGTTGTGCTCTTTCTTCTCAAAAGAGCAGGCGGTTCCCGTACGTCTTCATCGGCCTCCTCCTCCTCCCCCCACTGAAACGACCAACATCTTTCATACCAACACCCACAAACTCCATTCCGAAAACTATTTGATGTGGCTTAATCGGATGGTACCGACCATCACTATTCACCACCTCATTCCCTATATCAATGGATTTGTTGAACTTCCTCCTGCCACATCACCAAAGACGGAAAAACAGAACCCAACCCAGCTTACTCGGAATGGTTCTACACCAATAAGCGCCTCTTTACCTTCCTTCAAACCACACTCACCGAGGAAACTCAGGCCGCTGTTATCGGATGCCAAACTTCCCGCTCAATGTGGCTCTCCATTGAGGCAATGCTTCTAAGGTCCGCGAACTGCGTTTGAAAGATGAGTTACAACTCATCCAGCGAGGGTCATGCTCTGTCCCAGAGCATTCTCGCCACTTTAAGACTATCCGCAGTGGTGACGGGCGTCAGCGGATTTTTCACTGGCGTCACCAGCAGATTTTTTACTGGGTGACGCCCCCGAGCATCACCCAGCCCGTCACTAATTTTTTTTTTAATTTTTTCAAAATTAAAAAAATAATATTTCTTTGCTAAA
>JAYMSH010000486.1:0-10975 GCA_036897905.1 Aragoa cleefii | reverse complement strand
GCTCATTTTTTTTTCTAGAAGACTCAATTTGATAAACAGATGGATTTTCTTCCCAGGGCCGTCCATAGCTGGAAGCTGAACAAAGCTCGTTGTCTGTGGACGGCGAGCAAAAGCTTGTCGTCTATGGAGGACCAACTCCTCCAACAAAAGCAACAAAAAAGAAAGGAAAAAACTGAAACAATGGAGGAGGATGAGCCGCTCATGAGCGAGGTGGATGGAAAGGTGCGCGAAGACACGGCGTTGGTTGGTGGTGGAGGAGGTGGCGGTGTTGGTGAAGGAAGGGGAGGCCATTGGCGGGTCGAAGCAACTGCAAAATTGATAAACATTGATTCTATCTGATGTGTATAACTCGTTTGGAGTGTCCATTATATGAATCAATTGTTTGGAATTATGAATTGACTTTGTTTGCTCAATTCAAGATCATTGACATTGAAGATATAGTAGGTGGAATGCTTTCGTGACTTGTGTGAATTGCTTGGACAATAAAATAGGTCTTAGTTTCTCTTTTCTTAAATCACTGGTTAAATCACTGGTTATTAGTCGTAGGTAAAAACTCTGATGAGACGGTCTTACCATCTCACAAAATTAAAATAGAAAATAGAAAATTTAAAGATGGGAAAATTCCATTATATTTATTTTATATTTTTAGAGAATCATTAAGGATTGTCGTTTTCCATTAGTTAATTTATTCAGCGATGTTATTATCTTAGTTTATTAATCCAAATTGAAATCGGAGGAGATTATTACATTAGCGATGTTATTACTTTATATAACATTTGAATTTATTGTATGCTTATAATAAAACAACTCAAAAATTAGTTCGTTAAGCGTTTACATGTAGCCTATAAAATCCTTGTAGTGGTATATTGTAAAAATATGCCTGATTCTACAATTTTTAGATCATATCGATCGTGCTCGTAGCTATAAATACAGCAGCAGATCGAAACTTAATTCGTACTACTACATGAATAGTTTATTGAACTCTTACACATTGTTTCAGCTCATAGTGATAGTTCTTTTCCATATTGTATTCAATTCATAATACTCCAATATCATTTTTGTTAATTGTATTCCCGTGAGAGCGATATGACGTCTGAAATAATAATAATAATAATAATTCGTGCAAACTGTTATTATAATCTGTGGCCCATCATGTCTTTCCATAACTGGAAGGCGGCATGACCCTGGACCAGTGGGCCGCCTCGTAATTAATCGCGCAGCCGCTAAAAGACAAAACTGTTGACTCACGAGAGGCCCATGTACATACATTGATTAATTGTTAGTTGTTCAGTTCAGGATATCATTTAGTACTTTTCTGGTGTAAATACTAGTATACTATCCTTAAATTAATAATGATCTTTGCTGTTCATAATTCATCAGGTGCATCTTGATTTATTATTTTTGGATGATAAATTCCAAAATTACTATAGCAGCAGCCATTGACTACATACACATTGTTAGTCATGCTGCTGCAGTTAATGCATCTATTATCTACCAATCCATCGGTTAAATTGTAACGACTCGAGAATTCGTATCGCGAACTAATGAATTTGGAGTTTACTAAGTTGCGCTTTGGAAGTTCGGTCAAACTTTATTTTAATTCAATTTAAGTATAAATACTGAACTAAGTTCGGTTCAATTCAGATTAATAGTTTAATTCAGTCAATTCAGTTCATTTCAGATTCATTTAGTCGATCATCAAAAACTAAGTGACCAGAACCTAACAACTTTTGACAACGGAGTATACCCTTGATCCAATGGTATTTTCTGAAACTGATGGAGCAACCTGATATTAAATGGTGAATAGCTCCAGTACCGTCCACCTTTTATCACAAGAAAGAGAGAAATCACTGTTTTTTGGCAAATTGACAACCTTTAAGATGGTGAAAGTCATTAATACCACCGATTGGTTAGCAGTTAGCACAAGAAAGACCCATTTTGTTTCTCAAAAGATTCACATGTATGGCTCTTCCAAGTAGTCATCACATGACAATCAGGAACTTTAGATAACACTTAATTACAAAGCGGATTACCTTCTATTTCGAGTCACGTTGTTGAAAAAAATACAGCCGTTGGATTTACCAGAAACAGAGTCTAGTGAATCTGAAGCAAATGACCAAAACACAGAAGCCAAAACCTTCACTGAATAACTAGTACTAAGAGTTCAAAAAATCAATGTGTACTACATTAACACTCAAAATCTGAATGTCAACAACAAATGCATGCTGGAATACAATTTTTTTCGCATCTGCTGTTACATCAAGCGATGCTCCAACATATTATGATGCCCTAGTGCTGCGAAATCCAAATGAATTGCACAAAGCAACTTAATTCATCACATGCACTCAGCCCCAACTAAATATCACGTTCCCACCAGGCTTTAATCATACGCCAAAACTAAATCCTCTATGGAAGAAACACCTATGGTTACTAATACTCGATACATCAACCCAAGTTGCTAAACAAGAATGAAACAATCATATCCTCAACTTGAGCAAACACATTTCCAGTCAGTTGTCCATCACAGCCCCATCCCGGTAGCTACCATTCCCCGGTGCAGAAACCAGCTAATTTCCATAGTACAACACCAGCGAGCCGGGCACAAAATAATTGGGCACCGGAAAAAAATTATCTCAAAGAAGCAATTTCACATCCAGGCTCCAAAGATTAAGAGGACAATCAGGCAGAAGCTCTTTTCCATCTATTATTAGCAAGACTTTTAAACATTTCTGATCAATTTGTGGAACTTGCCTTAGTTGTCTGTTTAGCCACATATATTTGCTTCATCTTTGAAGCAGGAAAACCTTTATCCACACCACTGGATTGGCTCCTTCCATGGAAACACGCCCTACGGTGGGACCATTCATTTCCAGCATTACTCCGATTGATGCTACCACCTCTTTGATAATTATAGCCACCAGAATTACCCTGAGGGCCCGACACGTTCTTTTGAGTAAACTGACCCTTAAAAGAACTTGTTCCCAGCTTTTGGTTTTTGCCATTGTTGTTAAGGCCATTATCAAGTGTGCCAGATTCAGCACTTGCATTTCTAGATGAGCTTTGAGCTACAAGGGTCTGTCCGGATGATGAAGCGTTGGCGGATCTCAATGAATCTGCTAATTCACCGGCAAAAGGGGCCGCATGTGTGACTACAGTCGAGGTAAAACTTGTGCCATTATCTGATGATGTTGGAACTCGAGGCTCGGGAAACCTGTTCACCGATAGTGGTTGGTCAAGTGAATGTCCGTGGTTAATTTGAGAAGTGAGCGTACCGTCTATTTGTGGGTGCAATGGACGTAAGACCGGGACAGAGTGAAGTTGTGAAGCAGGAATATGGCCCCATTTTGCTTGCATATCTGGGGCAGTCTGAAAATATCCTATGATTTGTTAAGCTATGAGGAAAATTGACAAGTAGATGACGAATCTCAAAATTCTTCAAGTTTGAGTAGATTGTTAGGCAAAA
The DNA here is from genome assembly GCA_036897905.1 of Aragoa cleefii. NCBI lineage: Eukaryota > Viridiplantae > Streptophyta > Magnoliopsida > Lamiales > Plantaginaceae > Aragoa > Aragoa cleefii. The sequence goes on along the minus strand of JAYMSH010000486.1, from coordinate 7,512 downwards.
CCAAAAACATATACAAAAACAAGTTCCACAGAATTCGGCCAGAAAAATAATTCTATTTATTAAATAAAAAGATGGGGATTATTTAAAATGTAGACGTGCTGGAGTTTGAAGGTAATTACTTGTTTCCCCTGAACGTTTAAAGAATCAGGGATATAATGGTTTTTAGGGAGGTACAAGCAAATAATTTGCAATGGTAAGGACTAAGGAGTATATGCAACCTAAATAAAAATATTCCGTAGAAAGATAATTTTCATCTTTCGAGAGGGGGAACAAGCAACAGCCCCAAACTTCAGGGCTTTATCTATAGTTTCCTTAAATGGCAGGGGAAAAGAGAAAAAAAAAACTAACTGAAATGGTAAAATAACTAAAACCAATAATAGCGACACAAGAACTACTACTCCGTCCCAATGAATTGTATACGTTTTCCTTTTTGGAGTTGTCGAACAATTATTTTCTATTTAAAAAATAATAAGATTTTTACTATATTCAATTTAAATTATCATTATTTCATTCTTTCTAATTTTATTTATTTGTTGAATTGCTAATCCATTGGGACAGAGTGGTAGGATTTATTAAAGTGCTTCAAAAAAATAATTAACATATGAAGGTTGTTGATTTTACCTGGAATGGAGATACGTCGAACATGGGCAAAGGGGAACCCATAGGCAGCAGAGGAGATCCAGGGGCAAGATGCTGAATGGAAGACGTCATATTGGGAGCGCCGCGCTGCACACCAGCCATGCCAATACTGTTCATGTCGCCCTCACCAATGTGGGAGGCAGCGGAAATCGGAGTGTGTTTCCAATCAGCCTGTTTTCCAGAAGGGATATAGGTGGTACCCATGAAACTCAAACCGACTTGTCCATATTGTCCAACAGGAGCAAAATGATTATAGACAACCATATGTGGAGGCCCCTGAATACCAGGAACGCTCCCAGGTGGGCTAACAAATTGACCAGGAAATCCAGCTGCAGGCCCATAATACGACTCCACACCAGAATGAGGTTGGTGCCAGTTACCAAGAGGCCCAGTAGTGGATGGTGCACTTTTTTGGGGCTGTGATGGCTGTGCAACTGAAGATTCTTCATGTGAACTGAATGTATAAATTGGACCCCCCAACATTGCTTTCATCTCATAGAAGGGGTAGTGGGATGGTGGACCCCCAGGAAAATGAGAAAGCATCTGACTTGAAGAACTCTGAGGACTTGGCAATGGTGGCCAAAAGGTCATAGGAGTCGTTTCAACAGATAGATCAGCTGGAAGAGAAACACTAAACGACTCCTCACCCTGTAATTGACTTGCCAATTGCTGATCGCCAACCACACCTATAAATAAACAAGTATAACAAGGTTAAATTCAAGTACTACCACGAGAAGTTGTATTACTCTGTGTCCTGAAAATCTAAAGTTACATACTACATGTAATACTTTCGGGACAAGCAAGTAAGGATATAGAAGACCTAAATACAAACTAATATGGGTGTATAAGCAATTGCTCGAGTTATGGGAGGGGGGGGGGGGTTAAGGAAAAGGGCCAAACTTCAGAGGTGCCCTGTAATTTTCCCAAATTGTTTAATGTACACAAGCCTGTTGTAATGGCACATTTCTCTCAATTTGGACACATTTCGCACTACCTGTTGCAATGGCACCAATATCAGCACCACCAAAACTTTTGGATTCTGAAATATTAGCTGAACCCAGTCCACTGTCAACTATCTCATCACTGCTTATGGCTGCGGCAGCAACAGCAGAAGCAGCTGCTTCAGCTTCAGCCTCATCGTCTTGTAAAGGGGCACAGGAGTCATTGGCGTGTTTCTCTTTTCCAAAGAAAAGAGAACCATCACTCTCAGCCACAGCAAAATTGCGTGTCATTAGCACATCAGGTTGGTTGGAACCTTGAGCACCAATTCCATGGGCAACAGCACGAGTACTAGGAGGTAGCACTGTTGGAGAGGTGACCGCACCTGAAAGTAGTACAAGATGAAGTCCTTGGTAACATATTCGTGTATATTGGGGAATACTAAACTTTCAGGAGTACAAAACATACCAAACTGAATTTTTTCTCCAGCAAGCAGTGAATTGATTGGGCTTGAACCAGAAGGAAAAGATTTATCCTTGACCAACATGGATGACATTGTCATGATCGGATCACTAACTGTGCTGGTATGACATCCACCAGTAGAAAGGTGTGAATCACACTGAGCAGGTTTCATAGCCTCGTCAAGTTGCGTCTGGGTCAAAGACATCACCTGCAGATATCAATCGTATATCAACAGAGAGTTCTTTCAAAGACACCACTGTAACAAATCTAAGCATCCCAGAAAATAAACCCAGAAAAACCTTCAACAATTGCAATAGTAGACGCCCTGCCTAGGGTGGGCAATGGGTTGCAAAAATTGGTATGCAATGCAGCGGGCAAAAAATATGTAATTCGACCAACAGGTCAACAGGGATGTTCATTTAATTGTTGTTTTCACATTAATCCTTCAACCTTTCTGGCATGTGGGAGGCAGTGGTGATTCGGTGATTCTCTTAGAATGATAGTGATCCAGTTGACAATAAGATGGCTTGGATTGAATTGATGCAAAGTTTCATGGAGTTCAGAAGGAAAAATGTTGTTTGTACTTATAGCATGCACTCCAGGATAGGCAAAGTAAAATAGCGCTTTTCTTGGGAATTCAAGAACCTTTTAAAGGAGGATAACTATATCACTAACACCTGTTGATTGTAAACCCCAAAAAAAAAAAAAAACCAACACCGCAAGGTTAAATATACCTGTTGATTAATCCCAGGAGTACTCCAGGTAGTTGAGGATGATTGGGCACTATCTTTTGCCTTATTTTTGCTCTCAGATGTTGGCCCAGAGTCATCTGCACTACCAGAAACAGAAAGGCCGACTGGGTGGGGCCTGGAGAAAAATAAAAAGTCAGTTAGCTATCTTTTAAGTAGATCAACGGGGAATAGTTCTATCACAAGAATGAGTACTTGATAGGCTGCGGATCAGGTTTGGCCATAAGAGTGCCAATTGGAGCTAGAGGCTGGGAGACCGCAATGTTGAATCCCGTTGATACTTCATTTCTTACCAAGAAAGGGCTACTTGAGGCAGTAACCTCCATCCTCGGGTTGCTTGATTCTTCAACATGAGATGGTACAGTCACTTTATTATAGCTTCTCGAGGGAGCAACATTTTGTCTAGTAGAACGTTGTTTGCGAGGTGGCTGACATGAGACGAAAGAGAAAGGGAAATCCTTTAGACCAGTAGAAAAGGATGTTGAAAAAATATGTCACCAAAGAAATTGCCAAAAATGTGTACATGAATACAATTTCTATGCAGCGATACCTTAATAGTGTTTGATTTTGCTATGATTTCTTTTTCCCTCTGTTCACGCCTATCATTCAGCATTTGTCTTTTGGATCTAACTTCAATAAAATCATCCTCATCGCTGGGTGCCTCTATACCAGATTGTTTAAACACAAGCACAATTCCACTTTGCAAGGGTGCATCTACATCCTCCTCAGAAACATTCCTCATCAAATTTGCTTCATCAAGATGTGATGTAGTCCGACTCTTAACTGATGAACCTTTTGTCATTTCGTTTACTGACCTATCTCCAGAATGTAGCTCCCGGGAGACAAAACTTCCAGATGATGAGGTCTCAGGGTCAGTTCTCTGCTTATTCATTCTGTTAGAAAAGGTACCTCTCTTGGACCCACGTCTCATAAAAACTCCCACACTTCTCCCCATAAAATTAGAATTTTCATCAAAACCCGCATTGTTCGAAGATCCATATGGAGGGACTTGTCTCCTGTCATTGTTTTCACGAATCCGAAATTCAGTTCGTTGGACAGTTCGTCGAGGTCTTCTCTGATGTCCATTAAAATTTGCTGGCGTATCATGAGCTTGGGAGTATGATCTTGTGTTTGAAGTCTTAACTGAATATGTGAATCTCCTTCCCCTGCTACTAGGTAATGTTCCTGCACCTCTCTGTTTGTTGAAATTCTTCTCGCCAGCAACAGATGGCCCTGTTGGCAGTACATAACGTAACTGATCAGAGTCCCGCTTCATTTCAGCTGAGCCAGATTCAAGCTCCAATGTTTTATCACCAGAACCAGAGGCCCCAGACAAACTTGGTGGATTAGCAGGGTTATGAACATGACTTACAGCATCTGAAGCTGAACTGAACCCAGTGGAAAGGTTTGCATTGAATTGCTCCAATGGTGCAGAAACAAACTTTGGCTGCATATTTATTTCAAGGGATGCATCCTTTGTCACATTGCGTGCAGATGTATCTTGAGCAGGTTGAGTTACAGAGCCTCCAGCATTCTGATCCAGCTTATCAAGCCCCTGCATGTTAGGCTTTACAAAAGACATTGACTGAGGGATTATCGGTAAAATCCCCTGGGATATACGAGATGAATAACGTAACTGACCAAACTGGAACATGGGAGACTGCGATGGACGCACGTGAGCGAGGGAAGGTCCAATAGGAGGGTGGATATGCAAAGGCATCTGAATGGAACCAATCTGTATAGCTTGCACCGGAGATGGTATCAAAGAGGGACCAGAAAACAGCCCAAATTGAAGTTGAACGGGTGTATCACCCGGACCTCCAGTAGAAGATAGGGATGGCAAACTAATCACACCAGCGGAAGCTGTAACATCACCTGAAAAAGAGACACTTTGCTGAGCAGGTAAACCAGTATGACCTGACGAATCAGCACCAACTGAAAGATCTGATGCTGTTGAAAAAGGAGCCCCAACAGGTTGTCTAATGGACCCTTGCAACACGGTTTCAGTATCTGTGACATTTCCAGAAGAACTATCAGCAGTTGTCCGAGCAGATTCAACAGCAGGCAGAAAGCTTTGTTCAATGGAAGGAACCCCAACTTCCCCTCTTTCTTGGAGAATGCTGGCAGAACTGTCAGGGACGCCAAATGATCCTTCTTGAGGCCCTAAATTTTTATCGGAGTCATCGCTTGGAATTGCAACTTCAACACCCTCGTCAAAACCCAATACGACGTTGTCCATCATATGAGATGGGTCTCTTTCCTCAAGCTCTAATCCTTCAAACTTTTGATTCAGCTCAAGATTATCATCATCCCCTTCACGCACTTCATCCGCTTCTCTGTAGCCATCTTCATCCTCGTCATATTCTTCTTGCAGCTGCAAGGTGTCATCATTTTCAAGGGTCCACTCTTCATCCTCAACAGCAGAAACAGAGTCTGCGGATGGCACAAGCATACCCTTTCCGGAATTTTCATTCAAGATATTAGATTCACTCCCAGTTAACAAGCTTCGTTTTCCGTCTTCGACAGCGGATGTCATACGAGAATCTCCAGATTCATCAAATTCATCGTGAGATAGATGAGGTGGGGAAGTTGGGGGGCTGGAAACAGATAGTGAAGAGGGTGAGTCGCACCTTGATGTAGTATTAAACTTCTGGTCTTCAATAGTGGTAGTTTCTTGCTGCATTGGAGCAACACGAGATGGCTCAATCCCTCCTTGATTACTACCATAATAAGCTGTTTGCCTGGTTGGTTCACTTCTCACAGTATGCATATACGGAGTATCATTATCTAGGAAGGATGAAGGACCAGAATGTTCGGTAAATCCCCTAACATTAGTCCTTTGAGCTGAAGGAAGTGGGGTCGGTAGGACACGCGGCTGCCTCACGGAATATCTTGACCTCCCATATGAATAAAGTTCATTCGACTCGGGAGTAGGATACAATCGTTCTGGATAAGGAGAGCATGCACTGACACGAGAATGTCCAAGCGACCAGGCATAATCACCATATCTATCAGCTGCGCTATCAGGAAATTCCAAATCCATCTCCCGAAATTTACCATGTGAGTCGGCATCTCCTGGTAGGTTCCACCTATTGTCCTTCTGATATCCAAACTCATCCAGGTAAAGATCTTGCACCCCTTCTTTCGAGTAAGGCCTAGAACACATGTTTGGAGGTCCTGCATGAAACTCTTTCCTGGGAACTCCTCTGCCACCACTGAATAAATCTCGTCTAGGACCGTAATGACCGATCTCGTGATTTAATGGTGGTGAAGGGAAGTTACCCACATTGTCAAACACATCCCTCCTCCATGAATTTATAGCTTTACCGCTGTCAACAAATATTGAAGAGCCTTCTCTTGTAGGGTACGGCCTCAAGCCCATTTCAACAGGTCTGCTAGGAGCAAATGAATTAAAAGAAGCTGAAGTGAGGGCCTTTTCAACCATTCTCTCGCTGTCTTCCCAGACATCCACCTCTAGATTTATGGAAATTTCTTTGTCTTTCGTTGTTACTTCCAGTTTCTCATCCACAGCTGCATTAGACACAAAAACTTCGTCCTTGGTAGTTTCAGTCTGTCTCTTGGCCATCTTTGCTTCCAATTCTAGAAGCTTCTGTTTGGCAGCCTGCTTCCTCCTCTCTTCTTCCAATTGCAATCTTCTCTCCTCCGCCTCCCTGGCTTTTTTCTGCTCTTCGGCTTTCCGAATAGTTTCCAGTCGCTCCTGTTCAACCCTCCATGCAGCTTCACGGGCTTCCACTTCAAGCCTTCGTTGCCGTTCTTCTTCTTCCCGAATTCTTCTCCGTCTCTCCTCCTCCTCTCGTCGAGCGTGCTCTAATGCCCTTTCCTGCTCTTCAATTATCTTCTGCCGCTCAAGCTCCTGCATTTTCTGGACTCTTTCAAGTTCTGCCTCAAAAGATTCTCGAACAGGATCATGAAAGTCAGTTGATTTGGCAGCATCCTTTTTCCTCTTAATTACCCCAACAAGACCCCCTGAAAAAAGATCCCTTTCATCGAAACTAGCGGAGTCGATATCTCTTGAGAAAGAATCATTCGCGAAGGGCTTTTCACCTTTTGAAAATCGTTTATCCCGACCCATGGTCAGTATGGGGTCGGCTGTAGGAGGGACTTTCCCACTAGAAGCAAAAGAAGATCTAGATAGTGTATTATTCTGAAAATTTTCACCCATATACCTATTAGGCTGTTCACTGATATGGCGATCACGGAAATTACGTTCAGTACCCCGATTATTATATGATCCTGTGGAATTATTCCACTGCTGCTGTCTTCCTACATATCCCAAATCCCTCTTTCCATATGTCGAATCCCGATAATGAGTGTTGTTTCCATCTCTCCCATTGTCTCCAAGAGGTGGAACGTATTTATTATCCTTTACCAAGTTACTGTGAGCAGCCATTCTTGAGCTGGGAGTAACTCTATCACTTCCACCATCTTGAGAACTAGCTCCATCTCTTGAAAACGGTGACATTCTCCACTTGTTGGCATCCCCACCCTCCCGGTTAGGAGCTCTCAAATCTGAGTAGGGGTCCATTTTAGAAACTTCACCAGAATAATTCTTTCCAGCTTCATTGTCTCTTAGGCCCCTTCTGTCATGTTGAATCTGAGGTATTTTATGAGGTAAAACCATGGGCCTGGACAAGTCAAAATCCCTGTCCCAATAGCTTTCATTTTTTGAATATCCAGTATCCCTTCCCCGCTTCATAAATCC
>JAYMSH010000485.1:0-10979 GCA_036897905.1 Aragoa cleefii | reverse complement strand
CCAGTGTCCGGTGGTGCTGAAAGGCCCAGAGTAACTCAATCCTGTCGTGTCTCCTCTCCCAAGAGGAACTCAAGGATAAGTGTTTATTTTCAGTTCGTGTTGTTAATATTTCCCTTATACAAATCAACTAACTTGAGCGTCGGAGTCCATGGTTGTGCTCCCTCATAATCTTACGCTATACTCTGCAATCTGTTTGCCTTTCAGGTCGTCGGTGCCCTCCCATCTCAGCAAATTTGATTGTAGATTTTCTGAGCACCTTCAATAGAAAACTATGGTTTAGTTTAAGATACGATAAGACAAATGTATTAGTTACTAAATATTAGTCTTATGCTACGAAAAGGTTGAACATATCTTAAAATGCACACTAGAGCATTGAGTTACAATTGTATAAGAATAAGAGTGAAGTACAAATATGAATTACCAGTTTGCCGCATGCACTCTATATTAGGAACACAGATAACTTAATGACATGCACTCTATATTTAAATTTTCTTCGCCCATATGCAAGTTGATAGACTTAAGGTTGTAGCACATATGAACCTTCAAGAAGTGGCAACGTTCTCATTGAAAGAGTGGAAACGCTACCTAACACTATATTAGAAACATAGATAACTTAATGATGTGCACTCTATCTTTAAATTTATGTCGCCCATACATAACTTGATAGACTTAAGGCTGTAGCACATACGAACCTTCAAGGAGTGACAACGTTCTCATTGACAAGTTCCTTTCATTCAATACGAGGTTCGCAACGTTTAACGCCCAAGTTTAGCAGCAAAGTTTCCCACTTTTTTGCAGGTCCCAACATTCCATGAATGATATACGCCATGAATTAAGTGTGAACAATCAATATTATCATCTCACTTGAAAGGCTGTAAAATCGCTTCAACAGGGTTGGTAGCGGAACATTGCTCCCAACAATAACTAACATTAATAATGCAATTAATTGCCAAAAGAATTGTCTGGAGATATAAGTCGGTTCAATTATGCAACAAGTAATCTGACTTCATATTATGCATCAGAGGAGTTAACCTATCTTGAGTCTTATCTCAGAGTATTGCACTATTATGGAAAACAAAAAACTCTTTCATCCAAACTTAGTTTTAAACTATGCAATTTTATGCATAGCCCAATAATTAATCCAACTGAACAAAAAATGTCTCTCATGCAACTTCTTCACACCATCTTTATAAATCACTCATCCCCTGTCACACTATCGTAAAATAATTCATCAAAATGTCGAATCAATACACAGTTTCCAAACCATAACATATTCTTCTTACCCGATGATTCATCGTGTCCAAGAAGACAACCTCTTTCCAAGAACAACAACGAAAACCCTACGAAGCAACCTCAAAAAACAACTCAATGGACATTGTGAGTTTTTCAAGATACAAATTGATAACAATTGCCTACTTGACCAACAAAGCCATTGGAAGCCGATTTGTTAAAAAATAACTGCCTATTCGACTGACCTTCTTTAACGGGAGAATGCCGGAGAACCGTCTTCACAACATTCGCCGATGAAACATCGGAGATAACATGAATGATTATGAGAATGATGGAAGAATGTTTGTGTATTGATTTGATTTGAGGGAATTTACTTAATCTACAACAATTTGTCCACGTATGGTCTCCAAATTAAATTTTAGCAACTAAATAAGCACATAAATCGTACTAGGAGAGTAGGGGTTAGTAAGGCTATGAAATGAGACGCTCTAGTATAGAGTAGACTGGATCTCAAGTTAACTACCGAACTATGGTTAAATTCATTTCATCTTCTTTCTCCTTTCAAATGAGCAACAACACCTCTTTTCTCTCTTCTTTCCAGATCCATTCAATCAACCCTCTTTATCAACTTTTTCAACCTAAATCAATTGAAATATTCTCATTTCTCACTTAATGTCTTTTCCCTCTCTTTTGACTGATTGTAGTAACATTTTTCTCAATTTTCCCTTTTCAATTTGAGTTTTTTTCCTATCATTTGGGTGTAACACATGGAGACCCAGAGGGTTGTGGATTTCCCTCGTATAATTTTGGATAAGCGACCTCGAAAACGGGCCCGTTTGACCTGGGACATGCCTCCAGCTGTTCCTCCCCCAATTCCTCCAAAGGTTCTTCCTTTTTTTTTTGAATTTTGTAATGCTTTAAATGTGTAAAGGTTGAGAATTACTCAAATATTGATGTAATTCTGTTTCTTTTGGATCGAAAGTTGTGATTTTGCGTATACGTAGTGATTGAGTTCATTCCATAACTTTACGCCTTTGCAATTTTTAGGCTTTTCATTGTTATATAAATGTAGTTAATTGTGAAATTCCTTCGACCTTCTTGATTAGTGGTGTTGGGAAATGAACAATAGAAGATTTTTGGGTGTTTGTCTGAGGGTTTCTTTTGAGCTAGGTTTAGCAGTGTTAATGGTTTTTGTGTTGCTGTGATGATTGATTTTTGTTTCTTGTGCAGATTCTTCTGTCTACTATATACTGTGCTCAAGAGTATGGGGCACTCCCGAATTATGCATATTATTCGATATATTATAAAGGGCTTCCTCGTAACGGATCCCCACCTTGGAGGCCGGATGATAAAAATGGGCATTATGTTTTTGCCATTGGGGAGAACTTGACTCCTCGTTGTAAGTAAATCCTAAATGCATGTGACTGTTTCTTTATGAGATCCATTGCTTGTGGTGTACTTTAGTCCCATAATGGCATATGCTGTTATTTGATTGTTTTAGTTTTAACAATATGCTCCCCCATTTTGATTGTGTTTTTGTTCTATATTTTATTGCGTTGATTGGAAAGAAAGAAGAAATCATCTGGCGTTTATTGTTAAGACCAATTGAATAGATCCGGGTCCATATGAAAAATGAATATCTTGTTAAGTGTTTTCAACTTCAGAGAAGCTGTTGGGTTGTGAATGTTCATTTAGTAACCCTTGGCACAACAGATCTTTAATGGCAATTTTAACCTTAAGTGAGGAAACTTCATTTTGTTAATTTTCCTAATGAATTAGTGGGGGACTACCTAGTGGTATGTTTGCAATTTTAGCATAGAATTCCACGTGTTAGGTTCGGTAAGAAGAGTTTCCAGCAAGTGTCTTGTTGATTTTCTGAATTTTGTATTTCTGGAGTCCCATGTCAATGTTTCCAAGTATGGGAGTTAAAGCAAAATAAGGGTAAGGCTGGATTTAGGAGGTTGCCTTGCAAATCATAAGATGGAGCATTTCAATTTTATCGACAACAAAGGGGTCTTTTATTGTTTTAAGGGCTTTAGTAGTTTACATGCTGGGATATTTCGGCTTCACACTCTATGGTCATATCGTATTTCCATGTATGTGTCATTCAATTCTTAATCATAAGTTGCACGTTGTTAGAAATTTTTCACGTTGTCATTCAATTTCTAACAAGGACTATATTTTAATCCTGTTTTTAGGTTGTTGTAATACAGTAATTTTCCACAAGTGCTTCTAATCAGCTAATGGAGAAAACGAACACGTTGTCCTTTATGCAATGGAAAAAATTAATATTACAAGAAAAACCCTAATAGTTATTCTGCATCGATGACTATATTTAGTAAGGTAGAATATCGCTTTGATGAAAATCTGTGAGTTCAAGTTCACTATCTCTAGGTGATTACAACTCTTACTTTGCTTAAGGTTAAATGCTATTAATTTGATGCTTAAACACCTTGATTCGTTTATTAACAAGAAATTAAGAATCCAGATGATTAATCTTTCTGCAATTACAGTTTTGTTTGTCAATCATAAAAATTCAGTATTACAGTATTACAAAGTGAATAATCCTCTGGATTCTTAAAAGAACTGTATTACAGTATGACAAAGAAACCCTTAAAAGATCAATATCTGAAATCGTCTTCTTAAGAAAGGTTTTTTTTCGCAAATAAATAAATAAATTTACAGAAGGAGAGAAATGTAACTCATCAACTGATATGGACACTCTAAAGTCTAAATTACTTTGATCTTTCTTTCGCGGATCATGAGAATCAAAATAATTGCTGATATATATTATGCTTGTGTTTTCAACATTTATTTCTTACTCGTTTTTACTCAAATAACGAGTATCTCTGTTGGTGCTAAATCTTCTACTTGTGTTTTCAACATTTATTTCATACTCGTTTTTATTCAAATGACAAGTTGCTCCGTTGGTAACGTATTAAACTTGAATCGAGTTTGCCCTTACTCACTGATCCTACTTTATATTATTGTGTCAGCTTTGGGGTAGGGGTAGGACAATAGTGAGGTAACATATTGAGACTAGATACAGCACAACTAACTTTGTTCTAGGTTAATGCTATTATACTGTATTAACAAAATTCACTCCTAGTCTTCTATATGCTCTTAATTTCACGTGTACTCTTTTCTGCGTTAGTGTTCCTATTCCTCCTTACCCCCTCTGTGAATTTGAGTGATCATATTTTTATCCCTCCTTACTCCCATAGTTATTAATAGTTGATAGCGCACCTTCGCGCAAACATGCCCTTGGGCAATCGCTGTTGAAAGTAACGCGGACGCATATAAAAGCTTGTATATACCACCTATGTTGATAATTATATGCGCCATATATCATAAACATCAAACTTTGAGTGGGAGATGGAAGATCGCACGGGCAACGAACTCTGTAGCGCAAAGCCTGTGCTACAGTGGGAGATGGGAGATCACACGCTCTACGGGGGAGAATAATAACTGTGCTTACTTCCTCTGTGAATTTGAGTGATCATATTTTTCTTGCATTAAAGTTATTTCCCATTGCTCTCCTTTTGCCTGCGCTAAATCCTTTTTAACCTCAACTTGCAGATAGGATACTGGGCAAAATGGGTGAAGGTAAATTGTTCATCCATTCGCTAACTTGCTGCCCAATTCCACTTTCTTTGACTCTGCAGCTGTCTTTATTAGTAATTTGATTTTGGTAGAATGTTTTACCATCAAATTACTTGGATTTACTGTAGGAACTTTTGGGCGCGTCCTTGAATGTCTTGATAATGAGAGGAAAGAGATTGTTGCAATAAAAGTTGTTCGTTCCATACAGAAGTATAGGGAAGCTGCCATGATTGAAATCGATGTGTTACAGAGACTAGCACGTCATGATATCTGTGGCGCACGGTAAGGTTCTATATTTGTATTGCCTTAGATAAAATGACTGTAGACTTGGAATGATTTTAGTGTAAGCTGTTTCTTTCTATTCAGGTGTGTCCAAATACGGAATTGGTTTGACTATCGTAATCACATTTGTATTGTAAGTAATTTATTGTGATTTATTTATAGGTGTTATTTTTGAATGTGTACGAAGTTCCTTCATCTAAATATCCTATGAGTTAAAAACTTGCGCATGAATTTAAATGATCTTAACAGGTATTTGAGAAGCTTGGTCCAAGCTTATATGATTTTCTACGCAAAAACAGCTATCGTTCATTTCCCATTGATCTTGTTCGGGAGTTTGGAAGGCAACTTTTGGAATCTGTGGCATGTGTGTGAACATATCTTTGCAATACTATTACTCCTACTTTCTTTTCATAGTGCTTCCATTTTCAAATGCACGTCAGAATTTGTCATCCGGCTGTTGAATAATTCCTTTTCGTTTAGATTGACCTTTTAGAAGCTGTTTATTGGTCAGGGTGCTAAGTTTGTTACCTGTCTTTGCAGTTATGCATGATCTCCGTCTAATTCACACTGATCTTAAACCAGAGAATATTCTTCTCGTTTCTTCAGAGTATATTGAAGTGCCAGATTATAAGGTGATCTCTTATAGCATGCTTATTCACGTTCCAGCTTTTTACATGGTTTTTGTACGTGTTTAGCCCTCTAAAGATTCCTCAATTTTTTGTCTCTGTATCTCTCATGGTTTTCTCGTTTTTTTGTCTCTGCACGTTGAAATTATTCGAATCGTATTATTGTCAATATCAGAATGTTGAAGGTTTTATCTGGAGTTTGTGCTGTTATTACAAAGTTAGTCTTTGCATGTATCTGTGAGAGAATCTTGATGGATAAACCTGTTAAGTAGGATATGGGCTCAACTTTACTGGTTTGCATTTGGTTGGTCAGTACATGCTATCGAAATTTTCATTTCTTTTATGATTCAGAAAAGATGTGAACTTTGTGCTTCTAAGTTTCAATCTTATGTGCAATATCAATGCACGACTTTTTCTGTATCTTTCCTGTGTTGATTTATATTTATGCCTTATAGGGAATATTTGATTTTAGAACCTTTATGTTTTAAATTTGATATACGTATATAGTTTCCTAGTTTGCTGATTCATTTTTTCTTCTTCTTTTTCTTTCCGTGATTTGAAGTTTCTTTCAAGATCTACAAAAGACGGCTCCTATTATAAAAATATACCCAAGTCAAGTGCTTTAAAGCTTATTGATTTTGGGAGCACTACATATGAACATCAAGATCACAGCTATATAGTATCTACTCGTCATTACCGTGCTCCAGAGGTTATCTTGGGTAAGTGACAGATTTATCCTGTTTTTACCTTTTGCAGTTTGATTATCCCATTGCTTTTTAATTGGTGATATTTGATTTTCACTAGGTCTTGGATGGAATTATCCCTGTAACATGTGGAGTATTGGCTGCATACTTGTGGAACTGTGCTCTGTAAGGACATCATCTAACTTTTGACATCTTCAAACCTAGAGTTTCTTCAGTAGAGTATTTTGTTCTTGCTGTTTCCCTTGTCTGCTATATATGTCTATGGCTACTCCCATAGTCGCTCCTGGCATATTGCGCTGCGTTGCCCCATACACAGCGCATGGCTGCGCTATAAAGTAGTGGATTTCAGATTTTGCACTATATTGGAGCCATTTTCGCCATGGCGCATTGTGAATTGGTCCTCTAGTTAGGTTATTAGCTTAGTTTATTTCACAAAAAACAACTAGCATTCTTTCGTTTTGAAATGATAAGCATTCAATGTTTTGTTCATATACAAGGATTTTGAGCATTCAGTTCCATTGAGTATTCTTGTGAAGGATTGATTCTGATCATTTGCCTAAAAATTTCCCGTCTGAAATGAAATGGGATGGTATCTGAATAGGTCATCTATTCATGCTCAACAAAGGATTAGCAAATAGATAACTGCAACTGTAACTCCTATTGGAGGAAAATAAGATGAACTAGATGAAATACGTAATAGTATTACTTATGCAGGTTAACGATTTCTCCAGGGCAAACAACTATATCTCTCACCATGATATTCCATACTATATAGATACACAAGATAATGTATATACATCTATCAAGCCAAGGAAACTTAGCTGTTAGTTCAATAGACAATCAATAAAAGCCTCTCCTTCTTATCTCCCCACCCTCTGAACAAAAAAATGAGAGAATGATATCGTCTGTGCTGGACCTTCTAATTCATTATGTACTACATTTTATTCTCTCTTTATTTATATGTTTTGTGTCTCTTGCTGTTGTTCCTGAATTTGGCATTCTTCTGTATTGGCAAATGCATTGTAGTGTTCAGCTCAGTCTGTCTTTGTAAGTGTTAAGTTGCCTTGCTCTGTTGTTTTATAAGAATGCTGCACTCAATATATTTCTGCCAATTTCATAATGTGCACACGTCTTCATGAAAGTTCTCTGATCATTTTTATTTGTTGTGCAAATCCGTGACAGGGGGAAGCACTTTTTCAGACCCATGAAAACTTAGAACATCTCGCGATGATGGAAAAGGTTTTGGGGCCACTTCCTCAACATATGATTTTGCGAGCAGAGTAAGATTCATTTAATTTCTGTACATCTTTTGGTTGTTTTGTGTGTTCTCAGCTGGGGTGCCACTTCAAGAGAAAGCATAAAGGCAGTCTGGAAGTTGCCCCGTCTGCAGGTATACTGGTTTTGAGTCCATTCTAATTCTATCTTGTAGAATATCTTCAGCGGAAGTTGACATATTAAACATGCTATGCCGTCTAGCTTTTAAGAAGCATTTACCTCCTACACTCGCTAAAGGCCTAAATGTTGTTTCGTCTAATTGTATTGCCACTCTTTGTATTCTATATGTTGTAACTTCAACGTCTTCGTTTTCCGCTTTGTATCCTAGAATCTGATAATGCAACACGTGGACCATTCGGCTGGAGATCTTATTGATCTTCTGCAAGGGCTCTTACGTTATGACCCTGCTGAGCGACTTAAAGCCCGAGAAGCTCTGGGACACCCTTTTTTTACGAGGGATCTTCGAAGGTTTGGATATCCTGTGTGTGTGAAGATTTTATTTGACTGACGCATCGCAGTGAAGTAAACCAGATAGTAGAAAGTAAAAGAAGAGGGGAAGTGGAGGTTGGATAACAAACATATCAGCTGCTGTCATTGCCAACTTGATATGTACCAACTGTAACCGGTTGATGTAAAATATTTACCGGATTTCGGGTGTGCTTGTTATATGTTTTTCCATTTGCATTTTCTGTTGTTCTTGCTTGTGATTGTTTATATGGTGTAAAAGTAACTTTGAAAGTTTCTCACATTACATATAATAACATACTATTAAGTAGAGTACTAGTATATGTGTTTCTCTGTTCCTCGTCTTCTTTTGCTATGCTGTGGAACAATGCCATTGTGGGGAAGTAACTCTTCAACTTGCTATGGCTTAGTCTTGTGCTTCCTGATTGTGATGTTTGATCGCATTCTGATGTTATAACTATTAGTTTGTCTCCGGAGAAAAAGAAAAAGAAAAAGAAAAAACTATTTTATTTTGTATTTCACCGGGAAACCTTCATTTTCTTTGATTGTTGAAGTCTAGGATTCCGATAATGTGAAGTACTGCCAAAACATTTTTTCGAAATAAGTTGTATTAATGGTTACTACTACTTGTTAGCATCACGTACTAAATTGGCAACCTACGCTTAAATTATGAATCATTGACCTGGAATTTGTTCCGCGTTAACAGGAGGCCATGCCCAAGGGCTCCTTTATGATCATCATAGGCATTCCTTGATAACTTGTCTAGGGGTGTCCGTGGTTAGGTATGTGACAACATGCTTCATTAGCCACTTTAGGCGTACATCTCGTTGTATATACATACTGGATGTGTGGTGCAAACGTTCCAAATGTGGGTGGGATTTTTTACTATTTCCTGCATCATTAGCTGAGAATTGTCACATATTTGGCCAACTGCCCCAACATTTTCTTCACGATAAGTTAACAAAAGCTATTGTCGTTTTTAAAGTTGTCTAGAACCAGGACTCGTTCATGTGTCGCCGTTGCCAGATCCTCATCCCTCCTAGACAAGCAATACCGAACATATTGTAAATGGATGTATAGTTTCTTGATATGTAAGTTTTGGGCAGCAATCACCCCTCTTCTTATGGCCCATAGTCCTAGCATATTATTGGTTGCAATGCCAATATGTGTTGATAGCTTGAATAAACATAACGGTATGATTTCGGAATATAGCATATCCCCAGCTTACCTGGGTTTCCAAGTGCGGATCCATCTGTGTCTAGCTAGACCGATGAATTCCTAGGGGTGGGCATTCCATTTGCATATGATGGTGTTTGTGATATTATGGAGTTTCTCTATTTAGGTTTGTAATTTCCTCCACAAATCATAAGCTGTTCTCTTCCAGGTGTGTATTATGGATGGCCTTTTAGAAACCAAACCAAACCAAACTAAACGTACCCAAATTCCCGCCAATTTTAGGTTGAAACATCTCCATATTTTAGATCAGCATGACATATAACCGAAAAATACATAGGTACTTTGAAAGAGATTGGACGAAAAATCCTGTGATTAGGACATGAATGAATGCAGATAATAATCAAAGACTGCAGAAATTGGATTAGCTGAAAGTTCCAAGTTTTCGCTCTAGGCGTCTCTGCGAATAAAATGACAGCCTTTTCTCCTCACCAATCCATGCTGAAAACTTCTTCCAACACAAGGACTTATTATTTTCACATGATGAGTTTTCTATATTCATTTTGTAAAGTATTTTTTAAAAATGAATATAAATGAATAGATTGATCAGTTCACTTTCAGTTTGAGAATATTATTTAGTTGGAGTTATGTCATGTATCTGAGCAAGATTCAAGTCGAAAATGGTTGTCACAATTTCAACTTATCCCACGAGTAGTTTACAATTCTACATATAGAGTGAACTGACTGCAGTCTATTTGTAAGGTCCAAGTTAATAATGGTTTCCGCAGTTCCAGCTTGTCTCAAAAGTCGTTTATAATTTTCTGTATAGAGCAGACTATCTAGTCTACTTGTAAAAAGACGTGTTAAATATTCTACATCATTTAATATATTGAACTAGGACCATTGTTGATTCGTCAGTGAAACTTTGAAGTATCATGTTGTTGAAGTGAGTAACTCATACAATTAATATATTTAATGGTGTGGGATATCTAAGATATTATATTTTTTAAATTACATATTTTAGGGGTATCCTATTCCCATCTCATCACACTGGAAAACATGATATATCAAAGCGATGAGATAGTTAAAAAACGAATTACATATGAGTTGGTAGACCCAAGCCCAACGCCCAAGTATATAGACACGCAGAGAGATATGAGCTGTTCATGACCCAACATTACTTGAGAAGTTTATGAACCCATTACTGTGTGGAGAATTTTGAATTATGACCATCCATCTTACCCTTTGAAAGACATTTTTTAACATAAAAATATTGATACCACTGAACAGAGCAACTTGGAGGAATGAAAAATTCTCAAGCAAATTGGGTAAAATTACAAATTGTACCTTTTTACTCGCACGTCCACTTCCAATGACCCAGTATTTCGTTTTCTCCCATTAGTACTCGTAGCCCTATTTTTTGTGAAAATAACAAACAACTCTATATATTATTGAAGCTCGCCATGAACGCCCATGCTGCTCCAACGAGCAGTGACGTTGATGATGGCTAATTTTTCAACGGCATCTTTCGATTAATGTAACCTGATATTTGATTGATTGAACAAGTCCATCCCAAAATTTGATATACTTCAGTCATTTCAGATAATTAAAATTTGGCTGA
>JAYMSH010000484.1:0-10981 GCA_036897905.1 Aragoa cleefii | reverse complement strand
AAAAAGCTACATGAACATATCGATGACGTCTTCCGCGTATCACATATCGGAGACGTCCCCGATACGATATGGGGGACCTCACATCCCCGTGCTTCCTTGGTCAACACTCTTTCGTAAATGTATAAAAGTCGAAGTCCTGGACGGAAGGAGTATTATTTAAGCTAATGGTAACGTATTTGGAAATTACGGAAAATAGTAAGTAGTGTTGTTATTATAGAAAACCACTAAACCCTTGAAAAGCCCTTTCTTGTTCTTCTCGTTGCTCAGTCAGTCAGTCAGTCAATCAATCTCTTTCTGAAATGAAAGCTGCAGTGAGAGCACTGAGTAGATTGAGAGCTCTGACATCCAATTCGCAGTATAATTCCGTCGTCGTTTTACACCACCGCCGTTTCTATTCAGCCGAACCTCAACCTGAATCAGACGCCGTTTTCGATAGCTCTCATTTCGATATTGATGATACTACTACTCGTTTGACCGGAAATGACGATGGTGGTAAAGAGACGTCGTCCTGGGACGAGAAGTACAGGGAGAGAGTTAAGAGTAAAGTGTTTGGGGGAAGATGTTTCGAATTTGAGGAGGCTGGAGAGAGAAGAGGACAAGAAACAGCGAGCTGGCGCTAAGGCCAAGGCACTTCTGGAGGCGGCACTAGATACCAAGGAGGGTCAGGGAGAGGAGGTGGATGCAGGGGAGGTCAAGGAGGAGGATCAGAAGTCGCTGTCTGTTGGTATTATCGGTGCTCCCAATGCCGGAAAGTCTGCTCTCACCAATTGCATTGTAAAATACTATTTGAGACTGAAAGCTCTTTTTTTTTAAGTATTTAGCTTATTTAACTGTTGCTGCTGCTGCTGCTATTGGGTTATTATTGAGCTGTATTTAATGGATATGCTATACTGGTTTGTTGTATGATATGATTATTATGGTTGATAGGTTTCATCATATACTAGTTTCTTTGTAGCAATGCTTTTCTTAGTTTCTCATTTTGGAATAATGTAGGTTGGGACTAAGGTTTCAGCTGTTTCCAGGAAGGTCAATACCACTACTCATGAGGTCTTGGGTGTTTTGACTCAAGGACCTACCCAAATTTGTATGCTCCCTTTTCCTTTATTCTGCTTCCCACTTCTTGCTAATTCTATATTTAAACATTTGTCTCCTGGAATATTTGAACTTGGGATTTGATTATCGAAGGTGTTTAGTAGCAGCTGGTAGCTGTATTTTCTTTTATCGCACCCAGATTAAATCTGTTGAGTTAACAACTTTTGTTGTAGTAAATCGTGTTAAGTGACACTTGTGAGAGAACTTTAAAGCTTTTTAGTGCATCAGGAAGGATGAATAGATGGACGCCTGACTTTGTTTTATACATACAATCACACTGCGGTTCCACACTCAGAAGGAAATTAAAGTCTGTCGTTGTGGGGAATCAGAAAATGAATGTCTTTTTGCCTTCTAATGTAATCCAGCTCACTAGAATAGGTGAATTATAATAAGTGAAGAAATGTACCCCAACTGAAATTTAAAGGTACCTTGCAATACGAGCGTATTGTATCTCTGATTTTCTGGTGCCAATTGAATTAAGGCAAATGAATTGTTCATGTCTTCAAATCTGGGACAGATTTGTACAGGCATATCCCTTACAGCCCTAACTTATTAGCAGTGTGTTTACATCTTTGTCTTACAACAAATAGCTCTATTGCATTCCATGAATGTTTCAGACTAAATTTTATGTCTGTGCAGTGTTTCTTTGATACTCCAGGAGTCATGCTAAAGAAAAACGGAATTCCCTACAGGGATATTAAAATTCGCAATCAAAGTGCTTGGAGTTCCATGGACTTATATGACGTGCTTATAGTTATATTTGATGTGCATAGACATGTTACAAGGTTCGATTTTTTTCTTCTTCCATTTTTTAATCTCCTACAGAAAAGATACTAGTAGCTGTCCAGGCAAAAATTTCATTTGCTGACAAAGAATGTTCCACTTATCACTCTAGTGATCCTTTCTGTTGTTTTTCTGTATGGGGTGCATATATAAAGAGCAGTATATAGGACACACGTGTGTATAGATTGCCCATGCAGATGTAAAGAAGTGACTTAATGTGTTTCTAACTGATTTTCAGTAGAGTAAATAAGGAACAGCCTGAATGTATTTCCAACTGATTTTAATTAGACTGAATAAGCAACAGCCTCAACGTGTTTCCAACTGATTTTCATTAGCTTAATAAGGAACAGTCTTAATGTGTTTCCAACTGATTTTCATCAGAGTAATAAGGAACAGCAAAACCTCCTTTACCTGTCTGGAGAGTTGCCACTTGATATAGAATTACGAAAACATTAAGTGACGAAAAAGTAAAAAATAATTACAAAAACATCAAGTGACAGAAACAAAAAAGGTCTTTTATGATCACATATCTTTCCTATGGAAGGGCTTAATGAAAAGAAACTGTCTCCATGGATTCTAAAATACTCTGTTCTATCAAGACATGGTTTCTAATCTCCTTTCTGGCCTTGCTGATATGGCACTATCAGTATTAGAAGATGTCTCAGAAGTTCAGAACTACCAACTATATTTACAGTATTTGTGTATTCATGAATGTTTGAATATACAAATCACATGTTAAATACACAGAAATATGACATGCACGAAAGGACACTACAGACGAAGAAAGGGAGCTGTTAAGTATGGCTCAAATAACTTCTATGTAATGTTACAACTGAGTTTATTCGATTACAGTATTATTCATTGTATTTGACTATTGTATACCTGAAAGTTAATTGGGCCCCAAGTGACTTGCTTCTTGTTTTTCGTATAGGCCTGATTCAAGAGTGGTAAGATTAATTGAGAGAATGGCGGCAATTAGCAGCCCAAATCAGAAGCGCATCTTATGCATGAACAAGGTTGACTTGGTTCCAAAAAAGAATGATCTACTTAGTGTTGCTAAGGAATTCAGTGACCTACCTGGATATGACAGGTATGTCTATCATTTTTCTTTTCCACCTGTTAATTGACTAATTTCTGTGGTACCTGATACAATTTAGCTGCTTTTTAGGCAGTTCTTGATCTCAGGACTGAAGGGTGCTGGAGTGAAAGATCTTACTCGGTATTTGTCTGAGCAGGTACGTCTCTAGAGTTGACAACTCCTGCTTCTCACCACTATAAGTACTATTTTTGTTCAGTTTATGGATCCATCTGTTGTAGAGGATGGCGTGAGTGCATATCAGTTCTATAGACCTGTAATAACTTTGTATATACTGTGGGAAAGTTTAAGCAATTGTAGCTGTATATTTTCTCTTGATCTTTTTCCTCGTAAAGCTAAGTTAAAGATTTTACCTTTCAAAAAAAATCTAAGTTAAAGATTTTATTGTATTTTGCTAATTGGACTTGAACCCTTCCTTTCAAGGTGTGCACATAGCATACATATAAAGTTGAAAAGTTACAGAGTGCGTCTTTCTTGTTTTTCTTGATTAGGCAGTAAAAAGACCATGGGATGAAGATCCTTTTGTCATGAGCGAAGAAGTTATGAAGAGCATATCACTAGAAGTTGTGAGAGAAAAATTGCTGGACTATGTGCATCAGGTGATGTTGATTTTTCACAGTTTTATCAGTTAGAATGGTGAATTGTGAGCATAATGTTGAAATCTCAGTTTGCTATTACATAGATGATTGTGTAGAATATAAATATTTATCCAATTAATTTCCCGGATGCAGGAAATCCCATATGGCATTGAACATCGCTTGATGGGATGGAAGGAGTTGAGAGATGGCTCACTTCGGATTGAGCAACATCTTATCACTCCCAAGATGAGCCAACGAAAAAATTTAGTAGGCAGCAACGGCTCCAAAATAGGGTTAGTGTTCCTTCCTCACAAATCCTAGTGTCCTTCGAATACTTCAAATTTATATGATCTGCTGAGCAATTTTCCATCCTCATTCTGAAAGCAAGCTATTGTTATTCTGGTTTGCTTGCCTGTGATTTGGATTATTAATTTCTTGACTACGATCACAAGGTGACCTCTTTTCTTTCGCATTGAAAACAAGCTCAAAGTATTTTATATCTGTACTCCGAGTTGATGTTTAGTGTTAGTAATGGCACTTGCTCTCTCTATTTGGCTTTATTGAGTAATGTCTGTTTTTTCCCTTTCTAGACTCCACTTTTAAGTTTCAGAAAGTGACCTATTTGCAATCTCATATCTCCCAACTATGCAAGAGAATAGGTATTGAAGCTAATGAGGAGCTGCGGTCCATATTCAAGAGGAACGCCCATCTCATCCTGATGGTTAGAGTAAAATGAAGCCATCATTCAACATTGATGTACTCTTTAGATAGCCTACTCGCCAAGCGCGGTGCTGTAAAATATGGTTATACCTTCCTCTCAAGATTAATCTTTTGAAGAGTCGGAAAGAACCTGTTATGCGGGAGTGAGATTGTTGAAGATCTTTCTCAGCTTTTAGCATCTCCATTTCCACAAGGACGAGCAACTTACAGAAGCCCTCCTCCGCAGTTCAGCTGGATTAGATTTTTTTCTTTTTTTTTGGGGGGCTCCAGTGCAAGTATTATGCATGGGATGCAGCATCTCCTTTCATTGAACTTGTGTTTGTTCTACCTTTACGAATTGTTTTGGTCGATATTTTATAAGCAATATAATAAACTTATAATGTTAAGTTGATTTTTTTTCAGTTCACTTTTCCATGTTACGAATTTGATACCCCAGTCTTCTTGACATACAGGAAAAATGCTAATAGAGCAAACCATGAAACATTACAGACCATCTCTGATGTAATACAGAATAGCATTCGCACGTGTTACAACAGATGAGATGAGACGACAAAGGTGCTACAAAAGATGCATCCATGTTATTTATGCTACATAACATAACACCACCTATGCAGTGACGGATGGAAAGGGAAGTGTAAGTTGTTCAAGAAGACCTGTAATAGGAACAGCCAACCTAGGCTCATACTCAAACCCATGCAGTTCATCTCCGCCGCAGCCGAAACCCCTGTTGTTTATGTAAGGGCATGCCGGAATCCACACCCACCGCTTCCGCCGGAAATCAAACATCAGGGCTTTGTCAGACGACCCTCTGATCAGCATCAGTACAAATTCTCCATGCGCAACGCAGTTGAATCCACGCCCGCTTTCAATCTCTGCAAACTGAATGTAAAGCTGCTGTGGCATCCTCTCTATCTCCACCCATAAAGTCCCGCACACTTGCAGCGCCCAAAGCCTCAGGCTTTTCGGAACGTTCAGCTTGCTCTTCTCCACCGCGGCTACTAAGACGAGCTTTCCTCTGCTCTCGACCAGGCTCGGTGATCTGAGGAATCTTCTCATGGGGGCTTGGATTTTGGACCAGGTGTTGGTTGAAATGTCGTAGGATAAAACGCTGAAGGGGCTGTAGTTCATGCAGTAGAATTTGCCTCCTACATGCACCATTCGCCCTGATTCGAGACTGCAGAGCCTTGGGAGTGAAGAAGTGGTGCCCCAAATGGAGTAGAATCCGCCCATGTCGATGTGGAAGCTCTCGGAAGTTAGGTTTTTGACTGCGTAAGGAGATATTAAGTCGTCTCCCGCAAATGATAAATCAATTGAAGAGTTTGTTATGGTTAGGCCAATTGAAGGACAGAGCCTGGGGCGGAGAGTCGACGGGAGCTGGAACATGGAACCTAGTAATGGGTTGCAGAGGAGAATGTTCTTGGAACCGGAATCTTCCGACACCCAACATATTAGACCACCGGAAGAGGAGATTGGTGAAAAACCAGGAGGGATTAAGGGGAACAAGTGGCGGTACCATTTCAAGGTGTCGGGGTCGAAAAGGTATCCTTCGTAGTGAGATGGTGATCTCTCTTGGATGAGGCTGTTGTTTTTAAAGATTTGGTTTTTGAGGCTTTGTTGTTTGAAAAACAGGAAGCAATGGCGGTGGGGCGAGCATTGGAGGTATAGCTCAAGGAATGTGGTAGAGAATATGAGGCCATACCATCTTTTACAGACTGCTCGGGCACGAAAGAAGGCCGGTGGGGGGAGACAGGCAATGATGCGATCGATCAACTTCTGCGGGAGTTGACTCCAGATTCTACGGTCCATCCATGGACCTGTGTTGCTGAGTATGCAATTTGGTGAGCCGCCAAAGGTGATAGTATTGCTAGGAGTTGAGGTAAATCCATAGGGGAAAGGCATGTTGAGTATTGGTGTTTGGAAAGACTGATCCATGATGAGAATTTGAAGATTACTACAACTTTTGAAGTAGTAGAAAAAGATCTTCGTCTCTTATGAATCAGAAAGGAAGCAGATACACAAACACAGTTGGGAAAAGTTTAAGGTTTAGTATTTGGCAAAGTAGTAACTGCAGCAGTAGTTGGATTTAGAGAAAAAGACAGTCTTTCTTGAATTGGAGTTTCTTCAACTGAAACTACATATTACTACTACTACAAGTGTGGTGTATGATGATTTGGTAACAACTAATATGTTTGTTGGGTTATTGTGTATTGGCTTTCTGTTGGGAGGACAGTTGTTTATATAGGAAGAGGCAATGTTGGTTAGTTACAAATTAAGAGGCAATTTATGTTTGTATTTTCCTATGTCAAGACAAGGGGCTCTTGAATTAATCAATTAATTGATTCTTTGTTTGTCTGTGATACACTCTCCTCTTTGGCTGAGAAAAAATCTATATGTCTGCAGTAAGATTCATTTGTTGACGGACGGGTAAATCTGTCATATCATTTCCAGTGTTTTCTTGTCAATGCCGAGGAAGATTGGACATTTTCAGACCTGACAGCAAAAATGAGTTTTTGTTACATGGAGGAAGACTACAAGGTACAACAAACAAACAATAGTATTGCTTTTGTTTCCTCTTATTTATTTACGTCTTTCTTCAGTGTTTCTTTCTAGTAGTATTTCTCAATGATTCAGTATGTAAATACTACCATCTCATTCCATTGAATTATATACATTTGCCTTTTTTAACTTTTTAAACAATTATTTTTCACTCAAAAATTAATAACATTTTTACTATAAACGGTTTACATTATCATGGAAAAATTTCTCCATTTTGTACCGTAAGTAGACCAACTCGCCCATAAATATATTGACGTGCGTATCCATGTCCGCTCAGCTGAGATCATAGTTGAAGCTAGTATTAATGTTTCTATATATGCATTTAAGGCTTGCCAACATGCATGTAATGCTATTATTGCCAGTTGATCGATTTTGGTCAGGTACTAATTAACCTTTCTCCCAGCAACAAAATGTCAGCCTGGATTGACATTATACCAAACTTGGATGCGTAATGAGGTACGTACTAGTATGTATTATAAATGTTGAGTGCGTACGAAAAGAGGGCGTCTACTTATAGGAGAGCGGAAGAGGTCATGAACCTTCAAGCTGCATTTCATTTTGGCTGTGCCGTTTTCGAACTCTTTATGTTGTTAGTCTTTTGGATACCACACTCGCAACAACGTTGATATAATCTGTTAAAGCAGGATAAACTGGAAATTAAAATACTCCAGTTAACGGCACTAATTGTTTGTTGGCTAATCAACTACTACATCTATGTGAGATTCTGTCTACAATATGAATTAAAGGTAATTGTAAACTTGACGGGTGTTCCAGTGCTTAGCAAATGACACCACACACACAGACACACACACACACACACACACACACACACAGAGTCAAGAAGTAGTTTTGAGTTACTACTACTACTAGAATGGATGCCAGAGTGAATGTGGTCATGATGATTGATGAAGGCGTGAATTGATATGGAAATCTTGTTCTGCAAAATAATATTAATTTAGAAAAGAAAATAAATGTGTGAATTGATTTGTGATCAATACTAACAGCAGCAGCAGCAGTTTCTGTTTTCACTGAGTAGCTAATGTTCCCTTTCTTCAACTTTCTTGGATTTAGATTTGTTTTGTTAAAAGCAAGTACTTAGCTAGCTAGTTGTAGTAAATGAGCTTACATTGCATACTTACTGTACCAACTATCTAGTAAATCTAAGTCAGACTGACTTTTGACAATACTATTGTAATCTCAGTGTGTTGTTTCTGTCAATCTCTTTATTACTAGTACAGTACCATGATGATTGTTCCTCCCTTCCCTCACTCAGTCAGTAACAGTACTCTTCTTTCCCAAAATAGAAAAGGTTTGGTTGCCTATATTTGGAGATCGTGTCTTCCATTCAAGAAACCTCCACAAATGGTAAAAGCCTTACCCATCAATTTTAGAAATTATGCATTTCTTCAAGTAATCACCTACTCACATAGTACTTTCTTTTGCTGTGCTCCTAATTTCCATTCATTCTTTCATTTTTTCGTCTCTATAGGTGTTAACAACAATATTCTGATCAGAGAAGAGAGAACAGAAGAAGCAAAGTTGAACTTGAATTGTATTACTAGATATTGAATTGATTACAGAGAGCTCAGTGCTCTATTTCTTATATAGTTGTTGGGAACGGTTATATGACTAATGTACAACTAATTAAGCATAAGATACAACTGTGCTTAATTTATTTAATAAAATTTAATTAAAATAAAAAAGGCTAATTATACACTTTAACAGACCCCTCAAGATGAGAGTGAATGTTATTCATGCTCATCTTGGATATGAAGTGTTGAAACAGTGGAGATGGCAATGCTTTTGTGAAGATATCAACAACTTGTTGCGTTGTAGATATGTGTAGCAGTTTTATCTTTCTTGATGTGATTTGATCCCTGATCAAGTAACAATCTATCTTAATATGTTTGGTTCTTTGGTGCTGGACTGGATTATGTGCCAGATGATAGGCTGAGAGAGTATCTGTATAGAGAATGGTTGGTTGCTGATGATCAACTTGTAAATCTTGAAGGATGTACATAATCCATGTTGCTTCACAACATCCATTTGCAGCAGATCTGTACTCTGCTTTAGTTGAGCTTCTGCTGACTACAGGCTGATTCTTGCTTTTCCAACTGACAAGAGAATCACCAATGTAGAAACATTGTCCTGATATGCTTCTCCTTGAATCAATGCAGCCAGCCCAATCAGAATTTGTAAAACCTTTAACAATGAGATTATTGTTATTTGAATAGAGAATGTCTGTTCCTGGGGAACCTTTTATGTATCACAAACATCTTTGGCTGAATTGAAGTATAACAAAGTGTTCTTGATGTTATCAACACATGATTGCACAAGCCAAAGACAAATCAGATTATTTACTCTATTCCAAGTAGACAACAGAGGATCATCATAATTAGGTTTGGCAATTAAACCATTAATGAAACCGAGTTTGTTTTTGAAAGAGAGTGTCATTTTCACATAAATACTCCACTGAATATAATTGTCACCATTGAAAGTCTCAGGGATTACCCTAACACCAGGATGATCACTGGCACTGAGGAAGTATGGGGACGAAGAATCATCGATCGGATTTGGTACTCTCCAAGCAGTTGAATTGTTCACCATTGACAACGAAGAATCTGTACTCAAACACTGAGATTATCAGAGAATTTAGTAAGAATCAAACGTATATTTTGATTTTGAACAATCGATTACAAAAAATCGATGAAAACAGACACACCATTGATCGGAAAAAAATCAATCGGATACATAATTACGGATCACACCGTCGATTCTCTCGGCTGGATTGATTAATCGGAGGATTGGAGCGGAAGACTTTTGATATCAGATCGGAACGAGCTCTGATACCATGTTAACAACAATATTCTGATCAGAGAAGAGAGAACAGATGAAGCAAAGTTGAACTTGAATTGTATTACTGGATAATGAATTGATTACAGAGAGCTCAGTGCTCTGTTTCTTATATAGCCGTTTGGGAACGGTTATATGACTAATGTACAACTAATTAGGTACAAGGAACAACGGTGGTTAATTTATTTAATATAAAATCTAATTAAAATAAAAATACTAATTATACAGTTTAACAATAGGAGTGAGTGAGTATGTGTTGATTGTTGCTTTGTTTTTTTTATGCCTATCGCCTATGTATGTAGCTAGTGCAGAGGCTACTACTACTACTACTACTACTACTACTACTGTTCATGCATTAATCAACTATGGAGTTTGACACTTTCTTGACTAGTTAAGTACTTACCTGTCTGATAGATAGACAAATGGATAGATGCTGCTTCCAATTATCCCTTGGTTACTTACATCATTACCTCATCACTTGCTATTGCTCATCAGATTTTCATTTGCCGCCGGCACCAAGCTTACTTACCACTATCAGTATCAAATCACCCATTATGTGGATCATGCATGTTTTTTTTCTTCTTCTTAATCTCTAGTCGCATTATTACTTGGTCATACTGTCTCCATTACACTACCCTTAGATTATTATTATTAGTCTAAGAAGCACGGGTGCGTAGATGTAGATACGTCAAAATCCAAAAAAATAGGATACGGGGACGTCATTGTACGTTTTATTATTTAATATTTTTTAATATATCTAATAGGGTAAAATATGATATTTTTTATTATTTAATATTTTTAAATTAATTTTAAAAAAAAATGTAATTGAACCTAGCCTAAAATTCAACCTGCACAAGATCTGGGTCTGTATGCAGCCCATTCAATGCAACAAAATCTTGGCCCATAAAACACATCCACAAACCCAAGCCCATAAACCCAAACAAAGCCACACACCCACAAACCCAAGCCCATAAACTTAAACAAAGCCCAAGCAAGCAAGCATAAATACCTTATCGGCTGATCCTCTTTCAGTTTTTCTAGGGCTTTTCACATAAGAAAATCAGCAGCGGCTTGTTGCTCAGCCAGCAAAATCCTCCGACAATCATGATAAAATCAGTTCTCATAATCTCTGCCTTTGCATTGCTCAAGTAAAGTGATTGAATATTTTTAATGTTTTTCATCTCAGATCATTTAAGAGACGAACCGTAGAGAGATCTCCAAGTACCTCTTCAAAGGTAAAATGATCAATCTGACTACTTTGCTGTTCAATAATCACTTTCCATCAATGATTTTTGTTTATTTT
>JAYMSH010000483.1:0-10982 GCA_036897905.1 Aragoa cleefii | reverse complement strand
TTCACACACACTAAAACCCCCATTTTACCCCTCTCCTCAAATCCATCCAGCTCGATATCCCCATCACTGACCCCGAAAGAGAAACTTTCCGTAGCAACTTTTCGACGAATGACTTCACCAGTGACGTCATCGTTGGTGGGTTCGTGTTGTTTTTCCCAAATTACTCGACTTTTCTTGCAAAACCTGGTCTTTATGTGGAGGATTTGTTTGTGAGGGAGTATTATAGGGGGAAAGGGTTGGGGAAGATGCTGCTTTCGGCTGTCGCGGCGCAGGCTGCGAAGATGGGGTATGGGAGAGTGGAGTGGGTGGTGTTGGATTGGAATGTGAATGCCATCAACTTTTATGCGCGGATGGGAGCGAAGGTTCTGCCTGAGTGGAGGATTTGTCGGTTGACCGGTGAGGCGCTTGAAGCGTATGGTGTTGATGATAATAACAACGTTTGATTGAACAATCGTTACGGTGTTGATGATAATAACAACGTTTGATTGAATAATCGGTACGATAGTATTTGAGATGTTCACTAGGCTAATAAGGTGTAATGAGAATGTAGTAGTAGTAGTAGTAGTAGTAGTAGTAGTATAGGGACCATAATCGTTTGCCTTAGCTTTAGTGAATATAGTACTTTCTATCATGTTATATGAATCTTGATGGTGCAATGCAAACTTTTTTGGTTCGACGTTATGTAACTTGCTAATCTTACGATGATGATATTTGATTCGATGTCTACTATCAATCTTGTGTAATTGAACTTTCTAACTCAATAACTTTCTAACTTCTGGTGAAATTCTTGTTTGGATGCAAATGTGTTTAGATTGTGTCGATTTCCACTGCTTAGAGATTTCATCTCGTTGTATGATTTTGAGCTTCGAGTATAAGGCCAAGCTTCAAACTGATCTAGTGTGATTGTTTCATAGAGTTTAGTATTGCAATGCATTTGTTCTTGAAAGTGATTGCTTGATATAGGACATAAGCTTTTTCCGATTGCTTTGTATATTGTTTGATGTTAAATCTTTTGAGCTTTTACTTCTACTTATGTAGTAAGAAGCTGAACAATCTGTGTTTTCAGGACATTTTGTGAAACATATGATGCTAATATTGTTTTACCGAATGAGATTACACGTGAAATCTCTCTCTCGGTTTCCGTTTTTTAAAGATTTATACTTTCTGTTTCCCTGTTTCGTTCTCTGGAGCCTGTTCATGTCAACATACTGATTGACCGACAGCGTAAAACAAGCCAACTTACTCTATAACTTCAAGAACCCGAAACTAACCAAATGACAATGGCAGCTGCAGCTTCTGTCTTTGTGCTGTTTATGGACCTTTACCTCAATTTTATGACTTGGTAGTCGGTAAATCTTTACTGGGTTAAGGTATTACGGGTTTTGATTCTCTGACGTCGTGCAAAACAACAAAAATCTGTATTGCACAATATGAAGAAACAGTAGCCTGAGGATTGGGAGTTTGCTCCTAAGGGAAAGTATCATATCAACAACAAATGTAACCTACATACATGATACAAAAGAAACAATGGATTACCTAACCTACACTAGCACAATCAACTTCTACTTCACATGATTCTCGAGTTTCTTTACTCGAGATACCAAAATATCCACAGACAGTCCGTCATTATGGTAACAACTAACTTAAGTCACTCTGTCACATAATGACCTGTTTTCCTTCTATGCCGACTATAATCCGACACAAATCTGAAAGTCATCCCACATCCCTTAACTTTGCACGCGTACGGCTTCTCCCCAGTATGGATCCGTAAATGTTCGGTTTGTGCCCAAGCCCACTTAAATGACATGGTGCAACCATCCCACGGGCATTTCAGAGGCCTATCATCATCATGAACACGCTGGTGCTGTACTGCATACTTATGGGCAGAGAATTTCTTTTTGCAGCCATCAACTGGGCACCGGTTTCCTTTGTGCAGGGCCAGCTCTGTCCTTGTTCGGAAACTCATCGTGCATGCATCTATGTTGCACCTGTGGCGTCGCTTCTTTTGTCCTTTCTTAGGAGCTGTATGATCTGAAGCCTTTCTCAATTTCTTCATGGTCCGTGTCTTCTCAGTTGATTTCTCATTGGTGACCCCAAGGGCAGAAGAGTCTTTTCCGGCCCTGGAATGCGAACATTCACACTGTTTCTCATTGATGATCCCAAGGGTAGAAGTGTCTTTTCTGGACCTGGGACGCGAACCTTCACACGGTTTCTCATTGATGATCCCAAGGGTAGAAGTGTCTTTTCTGGACCTGGGACGCAAACCTTCACATGGACTTTTAACAAAACCATCAACATGGATTTGGGCTTCAGCTGGTGGGCTTACTTCCCTTTTCCTTTTGCTCATAGTTAGGGCCCGAGATTTTCGCTCGATTGATTTTGGATCGCTGAACTCTCTCTCTTTGAGACCGGAGCCACTTTCCCCGTTATCAGAATGAGATTCTTCAACCAAGTTGAGAGTTGGTGGGTTTAATTCTCTTTTTCTTTTGCATTTGGTTTTCAACACGGCTAAACTTTCGGCATTATCACAATGAGATTCTTCAGCCATGCCGGGAGTCGATTCAGAAGTGGGTCTTGAAACAGCTTCCCCATGATTACCTTCCGCAAGTGGGCATTCCGATACTTCAGACTCCATGACATGATCAGAACTTGTGTCCAAACTCTGCTTTTCGTGTCTAGGTTGAGGGTCATCATCAAAAAGGTTTGATGTGCCAACAGGTCCAGACGATTCTTTCACCCTATCATCACCATCAGATTGAACATTATTCAACCTTTCAACATTATCAACTGGATAACCACGTCTCACACTTTCGTGCGAAAGTGAATCAGAGTGCTCAGAACAATACCCTTGATTTTTCTCAACGCTTCCTTTGCTTAATTCATTCCCCTGGCATGAATTGACAGCTTGTTCCTCTTCTGAGAGTGCATTCATAGAATCAATTCCAGCTTGTTCCTCTTCAGAGGATGCATTAGGATCACTTGCAGCTTGTTCCTCTCCTGATGGTGCATTCACAGGATCAATTCTAGCTTGTGCATCTGTTTTCTCCATCACTGGTGAGGAAACAATAAGTGAAAGACTACAATGTGATGGCGCAAGATTCTTAAAACACCTGTCAGTTGACAGAAGATCGCCGCGATTGAGATGTATGTCTGATTTTCCATGAGAAGCAACCAAACTCAGCCCTGAGGCACTAACTCTACAATTTTCAACCAGTTTAACAGAACCTTTACCCGTTTCTTTATCTTCAACAAGAAAGTTTTTACATGTAGATCTGCGGGACTTGAATTTTCTTCTGGAATATTGGATAATTTTAACTTCCGCCTTAGTAACTTCACGCCCCAACTTTGTTTTCAACTGCCCCTTAGTGCTTTGAACCCCAACAGGTGGTTTACCTTGTGATAGCTGTTTAAGAAGGCTGTTTGATCGCGATCTTCTAGAAGACCATTTGACACAGGATGTATATGGCACAGGAGCTTCATGACAAAACAACCCACTCAAAACCAATGCGTACTGCACATTCTTTGTTGAACTCTTTTTTAGCTTCAGAAAGTGCTGCAAATTGACATTCAACTGCGAGGTCCACTCCGCAGAGTGGACTTGCTCATCTCTGTCAATTGCAATATCAATCAACTGCAGATCTTCTTGAGATGCATTACCTAGTGGAATCTCACTGTAATGGAAGGGAGTGGATGTTTCCTCTGCTATGGATTCCACATGAGCCTTTATCTTCTGGAAATCTAAGTAAATCAAAAGGTACACGAGAATTAGCAGATATGTTTCCTGCATAAAGATAATCATCCATCCCACTCATGCTGATGTTTGCAACTTAATCAGTCGGAAGCAACATAATTAACAGGTAAACAGGGTTCATAATAGGTTTCACAGAATTTTGAAGTGTTTCATTTCATCAATTCTGGAACAGAACATCATATGCCAAAGAAAAGGGAAGAGGAAGAATAACCTGAATGGCATATCACAAGGACATTAGCTCCCCCAATTGACCTCAACAGCTCTTCAATTTCAAGAGCATGCTTGAGGCAGAATATACGTGGTTTCAGGAATAAATTTGAAACGTTCCATCCACTGGAAATCTCCACATTTGGAAAACCAACTCCACACTTGAAAGATGAAGAATGATCAGGGCCAGGAGATTGTTCCATGCCTGAGCGTGTGCATTGACTCGCATTGGCCACTGGAGGCGATTCATTCAGATGGCAGAGATCTTTCCCGTGTAGTTTAGCTTTGGCTGCATATGAGATAGATGTCATGGCATAAACAATTTTCTCAAGACATGTTCTTTAAGGTCTATTCAGGTTATTGTATTTAACTATTTATCTATCATGTGCACAGCTAGGGAAATGCGTGGCGGAAGTTGCCCTCCTAAGCTTCTCACATTGCATTTGTTTCCTTAATTTTTCAGAAATATTTTCACCCTTTTAGTATTTGATTTTGAAACACTACAACCCCCCCTGTAAAATTTATTTCTGGCGCCATTTCTGTTCACATGACTTTTGTGTATTTTAATTATGCGAGATTATGGTCGCTATTCGATAGGCTATATGAAACAAGACTAATGGAATTTGAGATAAAACAGATTCACCTAAAATCAAATGCACGGGTTCACAAGAATATCGAAAGCATATACGTCCCAGGCGCTAGAAGATACTCTGAGACAGATACACAAGATGTATTAGATTTTAGTTTCCAGTAGTGTCAAATATAGATGCAATTGAAAACAACACCAAAGTTAGATACGAAGCAAAGAAAAATCAACAATGGAAGAAGGCATCTGAAACTTGACACTTCTAATTATATATAGAGCCTTCTTTATGACATGTAACCACAGATTGGGCATCATGCATTGCAGGCAATAGGCACATTTCAGGACTTTACTGCCACCTCATCAAAGAGCAAACACGGTAGAGATTCCATAATGCATAATAACCACTGTAATGTATGAGGAAAAATTTCTTGAAATACGGCAGAAATGCATAAAGTGTTTTGATCAAATGTCCCATTTCTCGTTGTATCCACTGTATTAAGAACAAGTAATCAAAGTTGGGAGCTCAGACCTTTATTAGACTCCTCCGCCATGTGATCAGAACCATCAAGGGAATGAGAATCCATGGGAACTGTAAGAGGATTCTTATGGAGAAAATTTTCTGATGCTGCTTCAGATGGTTGTACAATGGCCATAAATGGAAAACCAAGAATACCACAGGCTACACAGGGTAAGGTTCCAGAATCTATTTGAAAATTGTATGCCAAGTCATCACCACTAAAATCAGAACCAACTGCGCCATAGTCATTCAGCTGGCCGACATTATCCACAGTATCACCATTCTTGGAAGAACCATTATGTATCGACGTGGATATGGAAGCATCTGCATTGTCGCATGATACAGATTCTTTACTTGAAGAAGGCAATGACTCTGCATCCCACGATACAGAGTGGTAGGTGGTACTTTTTCCTACGAGAATAGTCAAAAGATTATTTTCATGCATGATATCTTCTATAAATGCTCTCTTAACTAAATATTCTCTATCTTCTTTCTGACGATCTCTCAAGCGCGAGCTCCGTACCCCAGGCAGTAAGGATCTTGGAATTCTGTTATTCAGTTGCTACAATATGTTAAAATTCTGGCATACTATGCAAATTGAACTTTTCTGACCAACTAATAATTCATGTGGGCAACAGAAAGTACAGCTTCACAGTACAGTGCAAGAACTAATGAAAAATCTACAAGCATACAAGTGACAAAAGAGCTTTTGAATTGAGGCCAGTTGTCAACCAAGGGAATGAGATTAACATAAACTTGATTCACTGGACGTCTAATGTACTTTTCACCAAATGCATATGAAAAGTGAAACTTAATCCCATATGGCCCTTATCACATGTGTTTTTCCCCGAGACAAGATAAGAATGTTGTTAGTAAGATAAAACAACTTAATAGTATGTTAAAACAAGAAAACACTTTCGTAATTATTATTCTGTAGTACATTGCTTTTGTAAACACTTCTACCCATATTTTGTCATATGACTTCACATTTCCTAGAACTATCACGAATATCGTTGAAGGGTTTCACATTCAATCTTCATGCCTACAACTTTATATGTGCTAGACTGGTTAATTCTTAATTCAAATTCTATTCTATAATGCTGATACACGGTCTAAAGTATCTAAAAGACAACTTATGTCAGAGATCCACAAAATCAACTTCAATGTGTTTAGAGTTCAATCCAACAAGATAACGTCACAGCATAAAAATCAAAATGGATAGAGCTAACGTAATATGTCAAATTATTTAATAATTGAAAGTCAAATTTCATGCCACCAACACCGGGGTGCTGAATCTGATAATTTAATGAAAGATAGTTGGTTTTGGTGGTAAATTAAAGGTTAGGGAAACCCCCTCGGGATTGCTCTTGATCTGAGCATAGAACTATGTGCCAACAGATTCTATCCATCAAAATTCAGCATAGAACTTATTATTCAAGAAGCTTTTTTTTTATATACTAACACTAGAAGCCACCATTGCGTAACACAAAAAACAATGACTCCATACTGTGAAGAACATGGAAAATTAACACCTCATGGGATCCGAGGCAGGTTACAAAAGTCATGATTAACTATATCAAGGAAGCAAAGTGCAGTAATTCAGTATCAGCAAACAATACATGAAAGCTAGTAAACTGACCTTGATATAAAAGACATGGTCAACAAGGACAGTAGCTGCTGATGAGAAAGCATGGGAAGAAAATTCATGGCAGCTCTACGAATAGCAGCATCCTTGGCTACAGTCAGCCAGTTTGGTGTTGCAAAATTAGCAGCTTCTCCACAGTTAAAACCTGCATTCAGTTTCCATAAAATTTAAAGAACCAAATCAAGCTTCCAAAAACACATGCAGGTACTTCAACGGAAACTACAGGAGTACATTTTACTTAAAAGCAAATCAACGTATACGCAGAGTGAATAAACAAAACCACCCACCAACCCCACCCAAAAAAGACGGAAACAGGAAAAGGTGCTACTTATCAGGGGGCTTGCAACTGCAAATCTATAAACATCTTCGATAGTAATTTTTCAGGTACTATCACTCAAACAACGCTGTTTGAGCTTGGATTTTTTAAAGTACTGAAAATATCATTGTAAGAGTAAAACTTTGACTCCAGTCAATTAAAGTGTTCGATGGATCAAATGAAATTATAAATTCTGGTTTATATGGCATAGATGTAACAGTTTCCACGAGTAAATTTATCATATACAAAAAAGAAAAGAAAAAAGAAAGGAATTACCATGGCTGAATCCTATGTGATATGCTCTAGGGAAAGTCACTACAAATTCACCAGGGTTCTGCACCAACCTACAATAGTAACATCAACTTTAAGATTAAGAGAATAATAGCTCAAGAAGATGTACTTATCAAATAATGCGTCGCTGAAAAATCCAACAAAAAAGTTCAAACTCTCTTTTCTTAAAAAGAAAAAAAGATGCCACAGAGCATGTAGTCGCACCAGGAAAACCCACTCACCTGCAACATGGAATTCCTGCTGCAGCAATAACTTCAGGAGACATAAGAGTAGTCTTTTCCCCCAAGAGCGATAAAGCAACTGGAAGCAAAAGAAGCATTGAATTAAAATAACAGCAGATATACCACCATTAAGCAGTAAATTGGTTTCTGGCCAGTAATTGGCAATTGTAAAGAATGTAAATTCATAAAATTGATGCGAATGTTTTACCACTATTATGGCTATATCTTGGTTGGTAAGCTCAAATGCTCAAGGAACTTGTCAATGTTTCAGCCATCAAGACTACGTGATAACAAGCTGGTACAAATTTTGAACCTTTTCTTTTCTTTAGATACCAATAGCACACCTTCCCCCATTTTATTGAAGTAAGAAGTGATAACTGGATAAGCAATAGTGATCCGCATAAACTAAATCATATCTCTAGATTATTATAATTGCTGTAGACAACCTAACTAAATCCTTTCATAGCCTAAGACGACTTTCCAGATTCTATTTGGTAGTTCATTAACTAAACCAATATTATGAAACTTAAATCACTAGGACTTCCTTCCGAGTTATATGAAATTATCTGTCATTCCTCTCATAGTGACAATCTATTATTACCTAGAGTGGCAAAAAAACTAAGCCAATACGGAAATCCTTTCACGAAGTCTGCTATTAGTTCGCTCATATAAAATAAATAGCATAAAACAAGAATAACATCAAAATATTTGCAAACAAGAAATCTCAGTACTATAAATTTTGGAAAATAAAATGGAGGAACAGTATAGAAGTACCATTAATTCAATTTTCATCCTTTCTAGGGATAATAATAACAAATGACACATGACGGAGTTTTCAACAATCAACATTATATTGGTGAGGAATTTGATCACGTATAATTATTTATACAAGCCAATACCTGACCGGTCCGTGGTTTCTCCATAGGCATGACGACGGATGATTTCTTCGAAATTGAAGGCATAATCTCCTGGCACTGAATACCAAGTCTTCGGAGAGCCCATGTGTAGATAATTTAAGCTGTGAAGCTCATGGTCTTCTACATGCCAAGCAAACCAGCTGAACAACATCCCAACATAAACCATTGGAGAAGTAACACCGGGAATATCATCTGGCATGAACTTAGTCAATGATCCCGGAGACCGTGCTATTACTTGTAAATTCCAAGGACTATTTGTAAGCTTCCAACCAGCAGTACCTTCCATCTCAAACCTAGAGTTTGAGTCCTTTGGTGCAGAAAGAGAGGAACCTTGGCCTGATTTGGCAGATGGTGATGAATTCGGCACTTCCTCTGGACACGAATTAGGATTATTCTGGTCCCCTGAACCTTTATCAGCCTTAATACTACTATCACTACTGACTCTACCTACTCCATCGTTCTTGTTACCGGAACTACTTGAGTTATTTCTATCAAAAGAATTCCTCTTCCTTCTCCTCCTACATTTATGGAAATAATGCAACAATCCCTCCGGTTGACCAAAGCCGGACCCAGGCACATCATTTGCATACTCCACATATATAGGCTTCTCTGCAGCTGCTTTCCAGAACAAGGTTTCAATAACTAAAGGATTGACATCCTTCACTGTCCCCAACTGACTCCTAGCAAAATTCTTCGACTTCGCCTCAAACTGCTCAAGTGTGTACGCCTCCCCACTTTGCCAAACTTGCTTTCGAGCTCCAAGAACTCGCTCTGCAGGTACACCCTTCCTCTTTTTTGCCTTCTCACAACCCAATTCCTGGCTCCTCGTAGTAAATACAGCCCTACCCTCCCCATTATTAACACTCCTATCACAACTTCCCTCTGCAACACTATCCTTTTTAGAAGATTCAACAACATTTACATCCGGACCCAATTCGAGACACTTCAAGAGTGATTTATTCAAATTATGCAGCACATACTTTCTCGAAGGCTTCGGCAATGGCGGAATTACTTTACATATACCAAATGCACTAGCCTCTTTCTCTATTTTCGAAATGTAAGCAATCGGGTCTGCGAATTCAGTATCCGTTGGCCAAAATTCCGGTGCCAACGGCAATTTCTCAAGCCATTTGGCTATTTCCACATTCTTCATTATCAATCACCAGAACAACAAATTCATAACTAAACCATAACCATCCGTAAGAAAGACGAGATCCTGTAAAATTTTAACCAATGTGCAACAATTCAATGCCAAAGCATGCTAAAAACTAGTTTTCATGTTAAATTCTTCAAGAATCTCATAAGTTGAAATTGACTAACAATAATTCAGTAACTGAAATGAGAAATTGGAAAATCAGGAAGGATCAGTGATACCTGTATCTTCAATTGGACGGAGGCGTAGTTCCCAGAGCAAAGTAGAGAGAATTGGATCTGTAATTACTCTGAATTGCGAAAACTAGGGTTTTTAATTTGGGAGAAATAAAAACCGCAAGATAAAGGATGACAGTTACACTGTTACTGGGCCGTTGAAGAATTTTTTTCCTTTTTGCCGGTTGGCCCCGGTTTTGTGTGTACTAATTGTTGCACGGCAAAACTAATATGTAACCCGGCCCATTTGTATCGGTTGCGGTTACAATTTTTTCTGTATCGATTGGAATTTTGATGTATCGATTTGATTTTTTTATGTATCAATTAGACATTTTTCATTATCGGTTAAAAATTTTCATGATTCTTTATTGGTTGGACTTTGTAGGATATTGGTTCGGAGCAAGATAATATTAATTAGGAGTGGAATACTATTGGTTGGTATTGCTTCGGCTAAATTGAAAGAAAGATTTTACTTTGATGAGAGAAAAAAAAAAGACACTCTACACATTTAAATCATGAATAAGTGATACTTATAAATTAGATAACATAAAGATTTCATTACCATATATGTTGTTGCGCTTTAAGAGCGTAAAGTTCATTTTGGTGAGTTCTTAAGTTCATAATTTACATTCTAGAGAATATTGATACATTACTATAGTGAAATCTTTTGAAAATAATATTCTGATTTATCGCACGTGGTATAATACAATACTTAATATTCATAATCTATCAATTTTATAGCGCACAGACATACATACACACAAATAAATATTTATTAAGTTATTTTTAACATTTATATATGTGGTATTTTATATCTTTGCTGTATTTTATGAAGTATATGAGATTATATATGTATGTAAAGTAATCTAAAAATTATATATGCTTTACGAGTTCTCCGCACTTTTATTTTTTTGAATTTTACGCTTGTTCTCTAGCTTGTAAAAGTTAGTGTTTAGATATAAATTATTATTGTTATATTTCATCTTTTCATAATTTACAAGACAAACCCAATAAACACTTTTAACATTTAAAGAAGAAAAAAAGATAAATTAACGAGGCAATATTCAAAATCATCTGAAATGCTAATGTAAAAATCTAACAATCACTGAGCATTAGGCGAAACTTGATAAGTACTCAGAATCGGTAGCGGTTCCCCACCCCCC
>JAYMSH010000482.1:0-10983 GCA_036897905.1 Aragoa cleefii | reverse complement strand
AAATTGAATTCAAAATCAAGCTAAAAATTCGATTTTTTTAATAACTTTAATTTCCATGGCCGGAGCTTGAAGCTTCAGCCATGGAAAACTCATCCATGGCGGACGAGAACTTGTCAGCCATGGACGAGTCAAACAGCGAGCTCGCTGCTAATGGAGCAGCGTTTCTGCTATGTTTTCTTTTATAAAAATCATGGGTCGACTCGATCCGATTGAGCGATCCGCGAGATTTGAGTGTTTAAATGGGATTGTCGGATTTGTTTGTAACCTTTTGGACTTATCTAAATGAATCAACTTCTACAAATCCTACTCTAATACAAAAGTTCAATAATAATTATTTTACACTATCTCTATAATTTGTAGTTGTTAATCATACTCCCTCCATCCCTCAAAAGTTTACTACAGAGAACTCAAAACTAAATTCATGAAAAAGTGACTTAAATCAATGAGCGAATACGAGAATAGTCCATGTAGTCGTAAGTTCCGTTTCATATCAAAATCGGAATCACGATTATGTAAACGGACTTTATAATAGTTAGGTCTTTACGGAAACAGTCTCCTTAAGGTATAACTGCGTACATTTTACCCTCCCCATACTCTGCTTACGGGCGGGAATTTGGTACGTTTGGTTTGGTTTTTTTTAGTCGATATTATTAGTGATAATAAGACCTAGCTTAAGTGGTAATGACTAAGGCTCCAAAACTCTTGCTTGTTGTATGAGTTATTTAGTTCAATTTTTACAAGTGATATATTTAATACGATGTAATAGATAATTATCTGAAAAAACAAATAATCACTATTATTGTT
This sequence comes from Aragoa cleefii, assembly GCA_036897905.1. Taxonomy (NCBI): domain Eukaryota; kingdom Viridiplantae; phylum Streptophyta; class Magnoliopsida; order Lamiales; family Plantaginaceae; genus Aragoa; species Aragoa cleefii. The sequence continues at coordinate 10,179 of JAYMSH010000482.1, read as the reverse complement.
ATTATGGCATGTAATATTACTCTTTATTTTATTTGTTATTCTTTTACTTCTTTTTTGCCTACCTCAATTCTGTAGTAGTAAGATGAATAATAAAGTGGAATAAGGGGGATTATAAATAATACTCATTTATGTCGACGTAATTACAAATAATTTTATTTTAGTTAAATAATAATATATAAATTTTTAAGGTGTTCAAAAAATAAATAAAATTTCATAAAAAATTATTTTCTTGACATTTGTTAACACTTTTAAAATTATATCAATTAATAATTAAGAGAGACTATCATCGTCTATCATGAGGCGGGTATCATATTTTCCCTGGAATCAATAAAGAAGGGAGCAAATGGCACTGAAATAATAAATCTGGACTGGAGCGCGTTCTCACTGCCTCCAACCAAGCTCATCACAGATCTAGATCCTTTCCATCCACTTCCCCAAATTTCCCATTCCATTTCAGGTAATCTCTTCCACTTCATCGCTTAGATTTCGTTACTCAATTGCTGATTTCTTATCTTTCAAATTAGGTTCATTTATTGCATATCCTTTCACAACTAATGCATAGGAGGAGGATAATTTTATCCCCCAGATTGTGAATCCTAGAGCCAATCATCGTTCTCGCTTCTGCTGAGCTTTTGATCGGATTAACATTTGGCTGTAACATGAATTGTGTCTCATGTCAGCTTGCTTGTAGATCAGGTTGTGGTTTCCTTGAGGTTGCTTGATGAAATCATGTCGAATTTCTATTACATACTCGTTTGCTGTGTATAATGTTTTAATTGCTAGCATTAGTTAGATGAATGATTCCGACTTTTGAAGTTGCTTCAAGTATTGTAGCTTCTAATACTACTTCAAAATAAAGGAATGAAAAAATGTGGCTACTACAGAATCAGGCATCAGGTCGATTACTAGTAATTTGATGAGATTTCTGATTTTAGTTCATGATTTAACAAGCTAGTGCATCGATTCGAATGTTTTATTCAGCTTACTTGTAGATCAGGGATGTAGTTTTCCTTCTGAATGATTGAGTGGGCGTTTTCTGCTTATAATGTTGAAATTGCTGCATAAGCTAGACGTACGATGTGTTTTTATTGGAACTTTTGAGGTCGCTTATAATACTGTAGCTAGTAGTGGCTGTTAACATACCTTTCAAATAGAAGAACAAAGAAAAAAAAAAAACTGTAGCTGCTAAGGGATCAGGTTGATTACCCTGACTAGATATCTGTAGAGATCTGTGATTTTACCTTATTCAGTGAGCTAGTGTAACGACTCGAGTATTTTGTTTTGGCTTAGTTTTTTATATGGTATTGTTGGTTGCTTATAGCTGTTCTTCTTTGTTCTGTATTTCAGTCCTGGTGTAAGCAGTTTGTACAAGTTTAAGACCATGTTGAGAAGGCCCACCGCTCGTCGTTTTGCCGATGGTGGGGGACTTCCTTTTGTCGGCGCGTTGCATCCGAAATCCCGTCCATCTCCCCTTCTGTCAATAGGCCTTGTTGTCGTGGTAACAATTTTCTACCTTTTTTTTTAATAATTTTTTTGCTTTTCTCTAATAACATTTGAGCATGTTTGTCATTGGACATGTGCACATTGTCATCCCACTAGACTCTAGGAAATACATGCACACATTCGTGGACTGCAACATGTATTGAATGCAAATAAAAACTTCCATATGAAATGTAATAAGTATGTCTCCATGATGCTATCGATTGTATTATTCTTATTGTTTGTTTTGGTGAGCTAACTACTGCCAGCAAGAAGGATTTTTGTCTGGTTAGATTTCATAATGAGAAAACTGATTAGGTAACTTTGAAATTTTCAGGGGACGCTGTTGATTGTTGGCTACCTGTACCATGGTATGTATAGTCACCAGGATATTTCCGTGAAGACTAATATGATATATGTAATTTCTGTTGATGTGGCATGGTTCTCTTTTTCGATCTCTGATTTGTTTACACATTAAACTCATATTTTAGTTAGGTACCCGTACGACTTCATCCACTTCTTTTTTCCATGAATGTCCGTTCACGTTATCTTTAATCTAAACTTTACGTTATTCTCTCGCAGGTGGTAGAAGTAGTGATATAGCTGCTTTAAGCAAGCTTGAGGGTATGATCTACAAACTATAAATATTTAATCTTTTACTAGACAGGCCTCGTCTTTTATTCCGTTCACCCGATGTGTTAGCATAAAGGCAGTATATAGACAGAAAAAGAAGTATGATAGACATGGTCTGTACGTATCATAAAAATAGGCTTCCATTGGATATATGTCCCTCCTTTTGCAATAAATCAATACAAGCATGTACAGCAGGTCCATATCTTGTTTTTGCGACCGCTATTTCTTAAGTTTTGGATTCTCCGGTGAAGCAAATGCTTCCAATTCATGTTTATTTTGCTTTCTAGTTGTGTAAGTGATGTTAAATTTATCTTGATGAGTTATAGGAGTACTTGTTGGCATGGGTTAGGTAGCATGTGATTTTTTTCTGCAAGTAATCTCCTATTGCTTATTGGATAAAGGATATTGTTGATCAAGCATTTTTAGTTTTTTGCTACTTGCGATGATTTTTAATTAGTTCGCTCATGTATATGCAGGTGGTGTTTCGTGTACATCAGAAGTCCAGACATTAATACCTATGCTTAAAAAGGCATATGGTGACAGCATGAAGAACGTGCTGCATGTAGGTCCTGAGACTTGCTCAGTAGTCTCTCAATTGTTAACAGAAGAGGATACTGAAGCTTGGGGTGTAGAGCCTTACGAGTTAGATGATGTTGATGACAAATGCAGGAGTCTAGTTCATAAAGGTGCAGTGCGTGTGGCTGACATCAAGTTTCCTCTTCCTTATAGGCCCAAGTCATTTTCTGTTGTCATAGTATCTGATGCATTGGATTACTTGTCACCTAAGTATCTTAACAAGACTGTTCCAGAGCTTGCAAGAGTAGCTTCTGATGGCTTGGTTATACTATCAGGTAATCCTCCTGAAACATAACCTCTGTCAACATTGATCAAATTAATTACTCCATTTTTTTTTTCTCGGATATGTTGACACATAGATCTTTTTTCTCATACATCTCGCATCCTTGACGGTAATGGAGGTTTATGTGCATTTGAGTACTAGTCTGTAAAACATGAGGTTATGGAAAGTGAAAAAATCGTGGTGACCCAAATCATAATTCTCAAACTGGTAACTTCCGTTTTCCCATGAAGTTTCACATATTATAGTGTAATTACAGGTTATCCAAGTGCGCAAAGAACTAAAGGGACAGAGCTGCCCAAGTTCGGGCGTCCGGTGAGTCTTAAACTTGAACTTTCACTAAAATACAGTTCTCCTACGCGTCTCGGTCTTTTTTATTAATTAACTGTTTTCTCTAGAGCTTCTCTATTTTGCTGCAGTAACTGAAACCAGGAACCTTTTTACCAAATCCTATGTGTAAATTGATAGTCTCTGTGTTGAAATTCGTCGTTAACCTCCTAAAACCCACATCAATGCATTTATTCTATACTTCTCAAATCAAAATGGCAAATCTCAGCGACAAGGTTTAAAAGATCAGGATTAGTTATCTTAAGATTTGCTTGACAGCAGGTTTCTGAGCTCAAACTGAAGTATGGCATTGCTGTTATTTTGTAGGCTAAAAGACGGAACTCTTCGTGGTGGATAAGATTTTTCATCCAAACTAGTTTAGAAGAGAATGAAGCTGCCATTAAGAAGTTTGATCAGGCAACAGCCAAGAAATCGTACAAATCAGCCTGCCAAGTTTTCCACCTCAAACCTTTACATTGATTCCCTAACTGTAGATGTTATTCTTTGTAACAATGGAGCGAACAAGCTTCTTAGTCCTTATAGTGTTAAATTATTGCTGCAAAAACTGTATTTACTTATTTAGTGGACTGATGATACGGGACATCACTCTTGTTTATTCGGAAATTTGTTGGTCTGAATCTATATTAACCAGGGAATCGACATTTTATCCAATGTTGTAGCAAAGAAGTATTTTGCATTGTTATCAGAAATCTTTGAGCTTTTCAAATTAATGTAGCTGCCCGATGCGTGTTCATGAACCATGTACCTTCACTGCCATTCCTTAATGTACATTAGTTTATGATTTTGGCAATTGTAAGCTTTTCATTACTAGCCAGTAGCCAGCCGTCAGTATATAACATGAAACACTTCTGTGCGTAAAAATGATGAGGAAAGAACAATTTTCGGGAGAGTGCTGGAATTGTTGAAAGTTAGATCTTCGAATCGGTTACATGCGTTCTCTTTTCTTGAACATCATTTTTTGAATCCTATTGATTCAAATAGTATTGAATGTATTCCAGTCTGAGTTGATGAACCTTCGGCTGGTTGTTATGTACTCTAGTGGATCCGAGTACAGTTTAAAGAATATAAGAATAACTGACATGAAAGCATTGAGAATTGTCACATATGCTAGAAGACATTCACAGATATGGGTAGATTCAAAATTTCGATGTTGATCAAATTTAGAGGAATGAAAAGAGAAAAAATAAAATTTCGGAGGGAGGAATTTGCTGCATAATTTATTTACCAGAAAATACAAAAGCGTGCTAACGTGCTCCGAATCGCACTTGACTGTCACTCGCTCAATGGCCACAAGCTCGAAGAGACTTCCAGCTTTGTTCAAATCCTCTCTCGCTCCTCGCCTCCTTGTCGCTCTACTCTGCCTCGCCTCCATCTTCCTCTGTTTCCCTCTATTTCAAAACGACACCGCTTCTCAGTTCTCCGACAGTGTCAACCGTAACTGTAATTACACGGATGGACGTTGGGTGTACGATCCAACCGTCAGATCTCCGCCGAGGTACGATCACACGTGCAAGGAGATATTCAAGGGTTGGAATTGCATTGTCGGTGGAAAATCCAACGCTGTTGAGCTTTTGAAGTGGAAATGGAAACCCTACCTATGCGATCTTCCACAATTTGATCCGTTTCGGTTCCTCGAAAGCTTTCGAGATACAAATATCGGTAAACTTTCGTGATTTGTTTCTGAAAGTTGCTTAGTAGTATTCCATTAATAGATTTTTTTTTCTCTATGTCATTTTAAGAACTGAAATGTTGATTAGTGCAAGTATGTAAACATTTAATAGAGAACACATATAAGGAAATGATGCAGCATCAAATCAAAGATACGATGTCATAGAGTCCTTAATATTTGGATGATATATGTAATGTTAGTGTTCGATTTATTCTGTAGCATTTCTAGAACAATGTCATAGGTGCAACTGCTTTCGAGATCGATGAGCTTTCGGGTATGCGTTTATTTAGAGCTTTAGTGTTTCTAAATTTGGGAGAAAATTGCTTATCAGGAACTTTTACTGTGTTTTGCTTAGTTCATCTATAAGCTTCTTATATGTTTCTCTGTATGATTATTAAGAAGTGATTATGTAAAGTAAATGTTGATTTGTGTGAGTAGAGAACATGTGATAGAGAACACAGGGTGAAATGACGCACTATAGAATCGAATGAAAGGATGCCGTCTTAATTGGACATTATATGGAATAGTGCAACTGCTGTCTCATTATCTAGAAGGTTGTTATTGGTGCAACTGCTAGCACTTAAGCTCTCATATAATCATGCACGAGATTTGTTTTTTTTTCATAACTTGTTCACATTTCATTGATACCTGTGGCATCTGTAGACTTTATCGACATTTTGCCATGCAGGATTTGTTGGGGACTCTTTGAACAGGAACATATATGTTTCGCTCTTCTGCTCTCTGAAGCTAGCGTCCAAGAACGTGAAAAAGTGGCGTCCTGTTGGAGCAGATCGTGGATTCACTTTTGTTGATTATAATCTTACCATTGCTTATCACCGAACAAATCTCCTGGCTCAATATGGTAGGTAAGCCAAATTCTGTGCTTTTCACCCAGAGTCTGCTACTCTGGATAAGGCGTATTTTGTCTTGTTCTTCTACAGATTTAGTATCATAATGCAGATTGCTATGCATCTGAATGTGCGTGTGCTGCTGTGGCTGAATTTAAGTCTATTTCTGGCTGTATCGTAATGTAGCTGTTGTAAATTTGGCGACTTGAATCTTACTGTGGTTACATGTAATGATCATTCATCTTCTTGAGATCAGTTCATTTTTTTTAATATCCAATTCTCGGATTACCTGGAATTACTAAATGAGATGAAACTTATACGGTTATACCCCCATGTTGTCTACTAATATAAGACTTCAATATCAATACTCTTGTAAGTTCAAATTTTAGAAATGCTAATCGTGAAGTAATATGGGCTGTGATGATGATTTCCACTACCACTGTATGTCTGTATTTGTTATCTGCTTTTCCTGCTATATCATTTAACTATAAGATCAAATTATCTTTAGATTTTTGTGCAGCTTCTTTTCCGCATGCTATGGCGTTAATACGTCAAAAACTTTGCTATGGCGTTAATACGTCAAAAACTTTGTGCTCTTATTCTTATCCATTCTTAGTGTCGGAGTACGTACTGATATAGTTTTTGTTCGGCATATTCTATTTTTTCTGTCAACTCAGAGAAGAGTAATTTCTCCACTGTTTTAAATGTTAGTGCATATTTTGACATTCCTGCTTCTTTGGTTCTGTATTTTAGGTGGTCAGGTGATAGTAATGGTGGTAAGCTAGAGTCGCTGGGTTATAAGGAGGGCTATAGAATTGATGTCGATATACCAGATGGAACTTGGGCAGAAGCTCCAAATTTCCACGACATACTCATCTTCAACACAGGACATTGGTAATTGAATTTTGGTTACAATATAAGGGTAAATTAGACATTCAGCTTATAAACACTGGTCATGAAGTTAACTTTCTGGCTTTCTCGATGTTATTTTTGATTTAGGTGGTGGGGGCTCCTTCAAAGTTCGACCCTGTGAAATCATCAATGCTTTTCTTCAAGCAGGGATTACCTATTATTCCTCCAATCCCTCCCGATGCTGGCCTGGATATGGTTTTATCGCACATGGTATGATCTGTCAATTAATGGATTTGATTTCCCTTCAGACTTGATGACTATTGTTCTTCTGATAAACTTGCTTACACCTTTCTCGCAGAGATAGAAATCAAATATTTTTTTCCTTCTCTTCCAATTATCCATCAAGATGATCCTGCGTTTCCTTTTTTGAAGTTCAATATGGTATTCTCAGTCAGATTTCTGGTGCAATCTCTTGCGTAGGTACCATATGTGGAGGAAAAAGTTCGGCCTGGAGCAGTTTTACTTTTCCGAACACAATCCCCAAGGCATTTTGAAGGAGGTGACTGGAATGAAGGTGGTTCTTGTTTACGTACTCAGCCTCTGGTGCCACAAAAAGTAAGCTTTTTTACTTGCATTTTTCTGATTATTGTACGCCCATGGTATTTAATTTATAAACACCTGAAGGATAAATAATGACCAGAATGATAACACGAGTTGTTCATGTTCCGCCCTAATATTAGGCAGACATCTCGTCAGTTCTCAAATTCCGAAAAAGAATTGGTCAGAACCATGGTGTAGTACATACGGACTGAGCAATGTGTAACCGGGGTATATGCTGTGTTGTGTTTTCTCCAGGTCGAGGAACTTTTCTCGATAAAAAACAACGGAACGAATGGGGAGACACGACTTGTAAACCAACACTTACACAGGGCCCTAAAAGGTTCTAGATTCCATACACTGGACATAACACACATGAGTGAGTTCAGAGCTGATGCCCATCCTGCAAATGCTGGTGGGAAGAAGCACGACGACTGCATGCATTGGTGTCTACCTGGAGTCACTGATACTTGGAATGACTTGCTGATTGCCCATTTGAACAACGCCTGAGTTCGGAAGAAATGATTTTGCTAGTACCGATTAAAAGATCATTGCGATTCTGTATTTATTAGTCCAGATATCCTTTAGTTCATTATGTTGATAGTAGTAATATCATGGACGGTTGTCATTTTAAATCTCGACAATTGTCCCAACCAATCTCTGGCGGGGTGTTATTCTTTCCAAAAAAAAAAAGAAGAAAGAAAGAAAAGAAACAGGATCGACTGTCTAGCTCTAGTTTTTTGAACTTCAAGAAGTTCAGCTGTAATTTTATCCCTAGCGTATGTGGTACTTTGAACTTGGAATACATGAAAAGAAAGAGAACTCATTTCCTGTAAATGTATTATCACATACCACGCGGACTATGTCTGTTGAAGGGATGTTCCGCGATATGCTTGCTGGTTTAGGCTTGCATTGTTAAACCAGACTGGTTGCTCAGCAGTCGAGAAGGTCGGTATCTACAATACTACAATTATCGTGTGTCGACCTTTTACATTATCGAAGTGCAGAACAACACGAACAATCTCTATCTCGAGCATGAAACAATCTCAATCTCAAGCACGGAGCATTGCGTAAAAGCAGATCTAATCCCAGAAACTAATCTCTGCATTGCATGTGCTAGTATTTTACTCCATTGTTATTAACAGCCACCTTCATAGTTGATGCAATTGATCTCCATTGTTTAGCAGCAAGTAGATTCAAATTCTTGCTATTACACTCTACATGTTCACTAGAAACAGATCACTAGTCTTGCTTATCGAGCTTTTAAGCACAATAATTGCGATTTTATCGGAAACTTTCAGTTCATTTATCATAGTTGCTACTTTCTGCAACGCTTACAAACATTTATCTCAACTTGATTATGTGTGTAAGTGAATCCAAGTTGTGTTTCAGTACTGAGTTTAAGGTTGCTTGATTTGTAGTAAAAATGCTCATAATCACTTTTCCACATGCATTTGCACATAGCAAGTATCAAGACTACGTTAAATTCAACTTAAAATCTAATGAATTTAGTTCAAATCTAATAAGTTCGAATCAATTAAGTTTAGTTCACGTAGAAACTTTGTATCAGATAAGTTCAGTTCAGAGGTGAACATAGCCCAAGTGGACGTTCACTTCAAACAATTTGGCTATATATACCCTAGTTCTGAACATCCCTTCTTCACTCAGCAGCAATAAACACTATGGCTTCCTACACCTCTTCTCTACTTCGCATTGTTCTCCATTTTGATTCTCCATTCAAGTGCGCAAAATTCAGCCCAAGACTACGTCGATCAACACAACAATGCTAGTATTCCCGCAGTAGTTTGGAACACCACCCTTGCTAGCTACGCTCAAACTTACACAAACCAAAGGGTATCCGATTGCAGTCTCACACACTCCAGTGGAGCCTATGGCGAGAACCTTGCTAAAGGTAGCAGCAGCATCTTCACCGTTGTCTCAGCTGTGAGTTTGTGGGTGGCCGAGAAACCGCACTATGGCTACGCGTCAAACACGTGCGCTACGGGTCAGGTGTGCGGACACTACACGCAGGTGGTGTGGTGCACCTCGGTGCAAATCGGTTGCGCAAGGGTTTAGTGTAATAACGGAAGGTACTACGTCATTTGTAGCTATGCTGCCCCCGGTAACGTAGTCGGCCAGAAGCCTTACTAAACTATCCATACACGAATGAGATAACATGTGCACGACGTGTACTAAATAAGCTAGACATGTGAAGAAATAGCGAATTCGGACAAATAAACTACATTGCCGCGATATGTCCATTTTCAATAAGTCCGAGATCCCATGTAATAATGTAGAAATGTACTGAAATCACTTGTTTTGTTAAAGGAAATGTATTAACTTTCAATGACTACTTGTTGTTTATATAGTGATTAACTAATCTGTTTCAATAACAAGTCATTGAAGATATTTCATCGGTTTAAAGCAAGTATGGGGGCGAAAATGAAAAAAGTTTATAACTGGGGTGAAACACTTATAATAATAAAATTTGTCTTACAAAACACATGATATTCCAATTCCGCCCCTGACAAAACCTGTCACATTATCATGCATCAGCAACACTGCTAAACTACCACAAACACGTAAAATTATATCAAATGCATGCATGCACGTCGGTGGAAAACCTAAAAAACACCACTACGTACCTATCAAAACCAAACAAACCAAATCAAACGGACCCAATTCCCGCCCGTAGGCAGGATATGGGGAGGGTAAGATGTACGCAGTCATACCCATAAAAAGACTGTTTCCGTAGAGACCCCGGCTCAAAAAAGCAAAAAAAAAATTCAAAAGCCTGAAACTACGTACCTATCAAGTCGATCCTTAATCCCCGTCAGCAGCCGAATATTATCCTGCTCAGACGTCGAGAATGCTCTCCTCACAAGCTCTCGAGACCG
>JAYMSH010000481.1:0-10984 GCA_036897905.1 Aragoa cleefii | reverse complement strand
ATGGTTATTAGTTATTTATAATGGTGAAAAAAAACTAACATTTTTTTCAATAGCTACACTACACTTCAAACTTTTATTAAGAACAGTTTTCAAATGTCCAGTTCAAGTTCTCTAGGACTGATGAGATACATCGGAAAAATTTCCCTTGCAATTAGAAGTATCGCGGAAAATCAAGATTATTAATGCGTTGAATATTTGTTACTACTTTCTTTTCATCTTTGTTTTCCATTAAATTAGATTTGGAACATATTGAATTCGTGAACGTACAGTAAAACTAGAGAGACTAATTTGATTGGTTAATGTAGTTTACCTTAGGAAAAAAATACTACTCGATTTGTTACTAAAGTTTATAAAAAAATCTGCAACAGTGTATCCGAATTGGTATTTCATACATAATGAATCGTATATAAGAGCGTCTGAGACAGGAACAAATGTATGGAATACTTGCATTCTATACCTACAAAACAATAATCCAGCAATCTGATTCCTGACCAATGGCCGTATTCAACATTTCCTGGCCAAAACCATGAGCAACAGAAAGCAAAATTTTCCAGTCCTTACACGAAATATCAGGGTCAATCTACATACTACAATGATCATAGAGGAGGATAAAAGTATGACGACAAAGAAAACCCAAGGAACAGCAGCCCTCCAACAGTTGCAACAGTACGCTGCGAAATCCTGGATGCCAGCATACTTCCACCAATGACTGCCACCGATGTACATATTGTGTGTCCTATCATCGCACCTACAGCGACTCCAACAGCATTTTTGTGAGTAGCTAGCTGCAAACGAAGAAGGATCGATATGTAAGTAAACAAAACGTATAAAAGCTCTTACATGCAAAATTCTTCTCCGGCAATCTAAATACAAGAGGTTCTAACAAAATATAATTACTTAATAGGTTGAGAAGTGCTAGTTTGTGCTGAGCCATCACAGGAAAAAGGTTTCAAGTGCAATTACTTTCACATGGCAAGGGGCACAATATTGGTAGAAGAAACCAGATAAAATTTTCACACAATATACAAGTATTATACAAGGACTGCAGGCGAATATAACAATTTGATAAATTGGTTACATCATCTTCTCGTTTCAATTAGCTTACAGAAAATGTTACTGTTTAATATTCAGTAGTTTTTTTGGATTCAGTCAAGAATGTAGGCAAACCGTTAATCCACTTGTATAGATTCTACTAGGCAAAATGCACTTATCGTATTGCACAGACAGCAATACCAGATTCTAGTATTGAGCTCTGACAGCAATGGGTGAGGTGGGAAAGAGTTCATAACTGTCAGGAACCACTTTGAATGAAATTAACAAATATTGTATGTAGTGCAAGAAAAGACACAACAACAACAACAACAAAAAATTCTTACAGCGATTGTTGCAATTTGGCCACGGTCTCCCCACTCCGCTAAAAATGTCAAAATAAAGGACTGCACAGAGGTGTGAAGGAAGTTAACATGCTGGTCTAAAGACAAGCCCAAAGAAGGGGGGATGGGGGTGCAGTAAGGGTACATGTTTGCAAAATTAGATCTCTTATTATTTCAAGAACGAACAATAAGATGTACCTCTAAATAAATTGGAGTACAGAATCTAGAAAGGAATCGTCGGAAAGATGTTTTGCCCTGTCCAGATTCAAGCTTCTCTTCTACCTAAAATTGTCAAACAGTCGAGGGCCAACAAGCAAAAAAGGAAATACAAGAGACTTCAAAAAGTAGGCAGCAAGGCAGGCAACAACGTTATACAACAGTGAGCGTAATAATTGTTGACAGATATGAAGTGTAAACCTGGAAATTGGCATTCCATATTTGTAAGAGCATAGACTACACTTGACCCCAGCCAAAAGGCCAAGAAAGGTACAACTGTCAGTTCTCATATTATATTCAAGAGATAGAAATACTTATTTCTATTCAGATTTAACCAATACTTAAGGGCCGTAGTTACAGACCAGTATATAATGAGTGTGAGGTTGTATTAGGGACCTTCAGTAATTGGTTTCCAAAAGACGCTGACAAAGTGATATAATTTGTGAGTGCTGAACACTGTGATGCGTGCAATACCTAACTAACGAAGACAGATTGAGTCTAAACCAGGAAACCTTTAAAAATATAGCAATAACACCTAGCACAATGAGGATGAGGAAGGCAGCACCACTTTTACCATAAATGAACCAATACACTGTCTGGAAGCATCAATGTACCATACAACATAAGGATCAAAGCTGAAAAATATTGCAAGTACAAGTACTTGGGAAATGCTTTAGCTCAAAAAAAAAATAAGTTACTAAGATCAAATTTGGAACATACTTCCTCAATTTCTTTCTTCTGTGAAGCTTTTGAATCTGATGATCTCCAAGCAATGTATAGCAACCGTAGGCCGAAAAAGAGATAAAGAACTGCAAAAAGCTATATACATTTCAGGTTTATGGAAAAATATATATGCACTCAATCCCATGAAAGAAAAGGAAAAAAAAAAGAAAGCAGCTCTCAAAGGATCATGATTGTCTCATGTAGAATTTCAGTTTCAGTTTTTATTGTAAATGAGCCACCAAGCCAAGTAACACAATCCAATTCACAGCATAACATAATTGAACACAGAAATTATATGTAAACCAATCAGTGAATGGTTCATGTGCCTGCTATTTCACTGAATTCTGTTAACAGTATATCCTTTCTTTTCCTTTTTTTAACTTCAGCTCAGTAATTTTGCAAAGAAGAATTCAAACCAACTTGCTAGTCAGTTGACAATTATATTCACATCACAAATACAAGCATTTAACTATTCTTCCCCACTAAAAGAATCCACAAGTTAGTGAGTCAAAATTATGGCAAGAGAAACGAAAAAAAGAGAACCTGTAGCTGCACTATTAGTATGCTTCCTCGATATCAGATTTGGCACGATCCTACCTAGACCAGTTGAAAGGATCTGGTTCATGCATAGGGAATAACATTTTGAAATTATCAATCAATTATTTTGAGTTGAAAGCATGAAAGTGGTAAAACCACTGCAAGAAAAAATAAAATGCAGTAAGACTTCATTTCAGAGATCCCGTAAGACATTGACTTACAGTCATCACGAATAAGGCACTGAGTGCCCCAGACAGAACAATTGACTTGGGGTGACGCATTGCCATAAGTGCTGCTATTATAAATGTTTCATCTCCAATCTAGAAGCAAAATCATCGATGGAAATACACATTATATCAATGAGGGCACAAAAATGGAAGGGGGTGAAAAATTATTTCTCAAGAAAGTTTAGTAAGTGTTCAATTAACTCAATACTTTTACACTAAGCATCATGAAACTAGAGTCGAGACATTTCAAATCAAAATGAACTGACTAACCTCACTGACAAGTATCATAGAAAAACTTGCAAAGAAAGCATCAAAAACTCCAAGGCCAGTGTCCAAGTCAACGCCATAATTAAGAGAGTCGGGGTCCGTTTCTTTTTGGATAACACCAGTCTTTATTTTGTCCACAAATATCTGTCACCAATAACTTAAACTGATGAACAACAATCATATGATATGTAGCTACACTATGCGAATAAAATAGACTTTTCAGCATTTTCAACTAAAGCCCACGAACTGGATGAAACTAAACATGGGAATTAATACATTACATCATAACTACAAAAAATATTTGGTTCATCATGTGAATATGAGAAAAGCATTAGACAAGAAACCCAAAACAGAAAATCTGACAAGCATAAACAAATTGGAAGCATTGCATGCACCATCAACTGAGTGTGAACCAAATGCTTTTGAAGCTCTGTTAGGACTTGCTCCCATTTCCGATCTACCACACAGCCTATGACCCTTAATTATTCATTCATCAGTACTTTGAACAGGCATTCCAGGTCTCAAAGGGTATCTTCAAGTTTAGTGCTTACTTATCTTTTGGATCTAACACCCAAATTATGTGCCTTACTTTACAAGCTTATCATAAAGACTACCCTGATTTTCACATACAAGTCTTTCTTATCTATCATAAAGACTTACTTGGGAATCACTGCCTACCCGATTTGTTTGGTGAAAAGCTTAGCAATTGTAAAACACCACAAAATCAGACTTACTTAAGGTGGTTACACTAGGGACACTAGTATCGTAGTCTAGTTCTTATTAAACTGGAAACCATTTAAAAATTAACAGGAGAAAATTAATGAATGAGTTACAGTGATCCGAAAGTACTATATAAGCGATTGATCATTATTTCCTACAATGCAAGTATGTAACAACATTCATGTACATTATTCTATTAAAAAACCTAAAGTGCTATCACCTTGGAGTGTTACCATTCGGAAAATTTTCAGCACTAACTAACTTACAAACAAATCAAGCTTATCGAAATCCTGAACTAGCTCCGTCAAATCTACACTAATGCTTTACTAGATCAAGGATCACCGCAATTCTCATTCACTATAAATAACTTCAGCATCATGATTCATGTTTGAGAGAGTACCTCTCCTTTCGATAATGATTCGAATTGCATTGTTTTTATTCTAAATGCTGAGCGAACAAAACTTCGTAAGAATATACTTATGATACTCACTTTACTACGACGGCCGAGATCCTTGATTCTACCACTCAACTCATCGCTTCCGTCTTCCTACGCAATAAATGAGCAAATGAACAATCAGATCAAAGTCAAAAACCAAATTACAGCTAAAACAATCGGAAACACATGTACAATTAACGAACAGTACTAGTACCTGAGCGGAAATCAAAGAAACGGAGAGAAAGAGGAAAATGAGAGCGGAAACGACAGCGTAGAGATGATAGGGTTTCCTTCTGAACGGAAAACCCTCCATTACTTACGGATGATTCCAATTCGATCTGTTGTATTTAACGGAATTACAGTCTGACAGATTCAAATCGGTGAAATCTGGGAGAAGAACTCAGAGGAATGATAAAGTAATTGTAGAGATCTCTTTTCTATTATAATAAGGACAATTGGGATTTGGAACTGTGAAGATTATTGTTTCCAATCTCAGCAACAAATCTCTTTCCTCCCCTAAACCACGCGTTTTGAACTATGGCTGCTTTATATTTTATAACAGCAACATTTTTCACGCGCCAGCCATGCAACTGGCTGTACGGTCTAGTGTAGGTTCTGGTTCGTGTCCGTATTCAGTAATCTAGATTTTATGATATGTTTCGAAATCTTGAAAATAAAACATTAGGAAATAGAAATGAAGACATTATAAAGAACTTATTTTATAGTTTTGAAATATTTGTTTCATGTTGAAAAATCGAGATGTTTGGAAGCAGTTTTAGGTCGAAATGTACGGAGATTTATGATGGATTGTGGTTCATTAGTTTGATTCGAATTTGACTTTGTTTAGGGAATTCTAGCCATATGAGGGATAGAGTATTCTTGATGAATTCTATACCTCCAACAATTCATCTGTAAGTATTCTATTAATCCAAATTTATGTTAATGCAATTGATTCAGACATGATTTCTGTATCAGAATTATGACATGATTTTCATCACCTGGAAAAATGTCACAATTAACAAACACAAATCTGGAATAAACAAACTATGATCAAACAAATTGATTAGTCAATGAAACATAAAAGTGGTACAGAAGTTACAAAATTTTGAATTGAGTTGATGTTACCAATATCCATCAACATGTTCATCATCAAGTCACTAAGCTACTCATCAAAAGCAGAAAGAACATGTTTGATCATGGATTTCACACTCTATGTATGGTTTGGCCATGATTTATGAACTTCCAGTGAACGTAAACCCGCCGGTTCCAGTAGCTTGAGGCGCAGCACATGGATTCACAGCCACCCAGAGCAATGAAAGAGTGATTGCAATGAGACCAGACCAAACAAACACAATGGTAGGTGTCTTTCCTCCTCTTCCCATCAGTCCTTTCGCGAACGGGTAGAGATGTGCCAACACCCAGAAACTAAAGAAGGCTCCACCGATAAACTTGCTCCATTCGGGGACAGTTTCGTATATGGTCCTGGAGAACGCCACCACGATAGCAATAATGTTCACCATTCCGATCACGATAGGTGGGATCATGAGAGACGTCCATTTAACCAAGTAAAGGTCTGCGTATATGTCGTCCTCATCCTCACCAGCTGATTTCGACGTGAGAGTGAATGAGATTTCGATACCAGCAATGACTTTCAGGAGCCCTTGCACCACGGCTGCCAAGTGGGCGCTTGTTCCAGAGATGAGCCAAAACTGTTCGTTTCTCCACCACTCTTCGAGTGCCACTCCGGACCATTTCACTTCTAGGAGCGCTAGCCCGATCAGGCAGAGGGTTAAGGCCAAAAGGAGGACAAGAAACGTAATGTTGAGGTTCTGCACGATGAAACTGCCTGAAAAGAGCGAAAGGGCAGGGAGGAAACAGTAGACGATGAGGAAGAAGGAAGTGAACGGGTAGACGCCAACGTTAAGGTACGCCAGGCGCTGAAGCAACTTAAGTTTCCTACTAGCCAATGCAGCGTTGTTTCTTGAGAAGAAGATTTCGACGGATCCTGTAGCCCAGCGAAGCACCTGGTGGAGCCTGTCCGTTAGATTGATCGGAGCGGATCCACGAAATGCGTCCCGCTTAGTCACACAATAGATGGAGCGCCATCCACGGTTATGCATTCGATACCCCGTCACCACGTCTTCAGTCACGGAACCGTAGATCCAACCTACACGGTCACCCCATTCAGTCTTGTCTTCGTACCAACAAGAAATGACGGATACGGCCTCAGCTACGGTGGTGGCGTCGAGTGGTTCACGTGGGACCCTAAGGACACCAGGCGGTCGGCCATACTTGATTGCAGGATGATCAGCGATCGGGCGGCCCTGGAACTCGCAAATAGATATCGATTCAGCTAAAATAGTCGAGTTACCGAAACGTTTTGGCAATAGATTAACATCGAGATCAGGATCAAAATCAGTTGCTTTTAGGGCTTGAGTCTCTGGAGGTTTATCTGCTGTGATCTCAACTTTCGGGGGCTCGAATCCATAAAGAGCGAATCTGCGGAACATGGTACCTGTCCCGACATACATTGGCCCCTATAGTAGAGTCATAAATTGTCTATCAGCAGATAACAAGGATAAACTACCATCTTTTAAAAAAACTTTAAGATAGACGGTATGAAATTTACCTGAAGACCGTCAAGTGCGAGCATATTACTGTCGAAAAACACGGTGTTGCGATTTGCATAACAATCGGATGGATCAATGCCTTCAAACCTTTGCGGAAACTGAATGTAGCATATGTCCTCACCGCCGCTGTCCATCATAAAACACATCCCTTCACGGACGGCCTTGCAGTTATAGATGTAGTGATCACAATCAAGATTGAGCATGAACGGTCCATTAGAGAGTACAGCCGATGCTCGTACTAAAGCGTTCATTGCACCAGCTTTCTTGTTGTGGTCATAACCAGGACGTTTTTCACGTGAGACGTACACGAACATTGGTAGACGAATGTCTACATCTGAGTAATCCATAGGGTTGTCATCGGAACAGCCCATGAGAATGTCATAGCTTGGAGGCTTCAGCATCACCTGATGACAATATAAACTTAGAACACTACGAAATCAAATCTCATCATCAATATAAAATGCTAAGTAACTATTTAAAACCTGTAGAATTCCAGCGTGATCGCCTTTTGCGTGTTCTTTCGAAGGGGAAGCCCAAGTTCCAGGCCAATGCGTTCCATCAGCCATCCATGTAGCTTTCTGGACCTTGATCGGCTCTGTAGGATCCGCCCCGCTTTCTCTCATATGTTTTAACACTTTCATCTCTTCTCTAGCATTAAACGCGTCCGATCTCCTTCTAATCGAATCACCCAATCCATTGATCCTCACCTTAAGTTCATCGTATTCTCTCTTAACCTTGCGCCTATCCTTCACGAAATCAGTCCTTTTTTTACCTTTCGTTGGGTCACCTTTCAAAGCAAAGTACGATTCGGGATTCCTAGGCTCTATATCATGTTTCCTGCAAAACGGAACCCACAAATCTGCAAAGCTCGCCGCCTCGGCCATGGCTTCGAAATTTAGGAGGGCCCCACCATCATCTGAGATATAACATGCCACTTTCTCGCAAGGGTAATCAACAGCCAGGATCGATAGGATAGTATTGGCCGTGGTAAGTGGAGGTTCTTTTTCAGGATCAGCAGTTGACACGAATAAATCGATTCCAGGGAGGTCCGAACGCCCTGCAGGGTTTGAGGGCGATGGCATCTCGAACTTGTCTCGTAACACTTCTAAATCTGTGGTTCGGTTAATCGGATGCATTTTGGGAATTTGATCCAGAATCCATGAAAATGCAAACCACACTTCACAAGTAACAGACATCAGCCAGAGCCATACTGCATCGGTGTTCGGGTGTCTAAGCCTCCATGTTAAGAAGAATATCAAGATGACTAGCCGAAGGAAAATCAACAACCTAAGTCATTCGAATATTCATAACACGAATCACTAACGCGCTTATTAAAATACAATTTTGTGTATAGCAATAGTAAATTTCAAGATTGTTGAGTACTTATGAATTGTGACAAACATAACCTGTAAGGGCTGATGATTTCAGTTGCGATCGGTACCACACGGCTAAGAGGCCGCCACGGCTTATCTGATGTGTCAACCATACCCCTGCCCATTCCTCCACCCCCATCATCTCCATACCCGTCGTCTTGAGGCCAATATGCGTTACCATATCCGTATGTTCCTTGTGTTTCGAACAGCCACTTATTGTGGTCGAATTCTCCATTTTGATTCCTTTTCATCATCGACATGTTGTTGCTGCCGCCGCGAGATCTTTTCGAGTCATCAGGGCCGGGGAGTGACAGGGTTCCACCCGAGTTAAGTGGTTCATCGTCGTAGTCATCTCCAACTTTGTATGGCTCCTTGCATCCTGGACATAAACCAGAATCCTTTTGTGCATCCATGTAGCAATCTCTACATATTTTAAACCTGAAAAGAAGAAAGAAACAGAAAAGGAAATCAGGACATGATTTGTCATTTGCTATCATCAACACATAACCATGAAATACTAGAACTATTTTTGCATCAGCTCAGAGAAGCTGATTCTCACAAATGTTATTTTACTAACCGTTTGCAACATTTTCTGATTTTTATATTTTGATTTTGAGAAACTGATTTTCCAGAAAACAGTGTTTGTAAAACCAATTTCCAGAATAGCTATTAAAAACACACTTAGAAAATTGTTTCCGAAGAAACACATATGAAGATAATTCACAAAACAGTGTTTGCAAAAACTGTTTCTGCGGATGAGAAGCTTTAGCAAACAGACAATTAGTCTTTTCTTAACTCATGATTATAAGAAGCTGATTTTGCAAACGTTGTTTCATGCGGAATCAGTTTTTTCGGAAGAGTCATGAGCATTAAAGTCAAAAGTTGTCTACAACATGCACGCAAAGATGGAACAATATATTGTCGTACCTGCATTCACAAGCAGCAACATCTGGCCCTCTCTCATCTTTCATGACTTTACCATCACAAACCGGCATCGCGCAAGAAGATCCCTTCGATCCGGCCATTTGGGGATGACTAACCTCCGAGTCAATCACCTTGTCCATCAAATGAGCACGAGTAACGCTATTGAATCCACCGGTAAATAATGAATTCGACACGTATTGTTCCTCGGCCTTGGCAGCCACAGAGGTATCCATGGGCTGATTATCGGGCGTGGGAGGGATGTGAACGGTATAGTTCATGTAATCCCCGGAGAATTCTCCAGACATGTCCAAATCTTCCCTGGACAAGCTCACATACCTTCCGCTTGACGTTCTTCTAGCAAACTTGACAGTTTGCCCCGTTGAACCACCACTTTTCCCCTGTGAGCCCCCAGAGGAACCTCCAGGAGTTCGCATTGCCTTTTTGGACGGCTGGTTCGTCAAGCTCGCCATTTCTTTGTATCACTCGATGTAAGATGGAATCAAAAAATTAAAATATGTGTTTGCGAGCTTATCTTGCAAACACAGATTGATGTTCGTCCTGTTGCATTACAATCACGCCATTCATGAACATATGTTTTTAGAAAGATCAAGAATTTCAGGATGAAAACGTTTAAAAGGCTATATGAAAAATGTAGCTAGCAATAACATTTGATCTGGAAAAAAGATAGACAGAGGAGGAATAACTGCAAAAAATGTGATCTGTGTTAAACTAATGCTATTTTTAGAAGAGTTTTTCTGAACTGTAAGAGAATGAATGGGAGAAAAAAAAAAACTAATGGAATTAACTAAAAACCATTGGCTGGATTTTGTGTTTGAATTTTTGTTGTTGTTTGTTACGGTTTCTAAGGAGAATGTTTATGGTTGATATAATGAGAAGTTACAATCAAACTTATTTATTCTTAAAAGTTATACCCTCCTTTGAATCACACTTGTTATTCTGTAAAAATAATTTTTTCAAAATCATAGAAAAAAGTGATTTGTCCAATTATTTGAACCGGCCATGAGAAAAGAAGAAGGAAAAAAAAAAAGCAAACATATTTACCGTCCATGGCTGATCAGGCATGGACGTATTGAAAAATTTCGTCAATGGCGATGGATGAATAGTTCTTGGCAGAATCTGCCATGGACAAATTCGTCAATGGCAGATCCGTCATTGAAGGAAGAAGAACTGATGAAAGAAAGAGAAATCTGGAGTTATTATTTATCGCCACTGCTTACATTAAAACTGCAATATACTATGCTAGAGTGCAAGTTTATGTATAATGATAAGATTTTTATTTTAAACATCAAATTCATTATACTACTGCCCTTTTACGTATTAAATATACCAATTATCATGTTAACACTGTCTTTTAACTTTGTCTTTTTATTATTTATTTTATTAACACTTCTATCATGGTCTACACCATTCGGGTGTAACCTATGAACAAACGGTCTTAATTAGGGCGTTAGTCTTGGTCCCTATTTTAAATCCTAAGTCCTAATTAAACATTCATCGCGTAAAATGAATGCATAATTTATATTAGATATCTAAAGCC
>JAYMSH010000480.1:0-10988 GCA_036897905.1 Aragoa cleefii | reverse complement strand
GCTATCGGACCAGCCGTTGTATATAAGTAGCATTGAGAAGCCTTCAACAGTTTCTCATCGTCGCTGGTCTTGAACTTGTGCTTGAACACTTTCTCCACTCTGCCGCCTACCTGAAGGATTCTTGCGCCCATGCTTAGCTTTCCTTTCACCATTTCGCTCAACTTTGGTGCCAATCTCACTGCACCAACCACATGAAATATTGTTAATACATTTCCTAGTTCCAACTCAATTCTATACATATTCCTTTTTAAAAACTTTAAAACTCACATCTTAATTGTTCTGTTGTTATATTCAATTCAATGTGGAATTTTTAGCTGTTTGTTTTGTAGGTTGGTCCACTTGGTGTGCGTGATTCGTTACATCATAAGCGACATTTTCTTGGGTTTTGTATTGTTTAGTCTAATAGGGTTTTCGATTTAGTGCATGCTTACAAATATCAAATCTTCACATTCAGAGGATGTGTTTGCAAAATTAATTCTTATTAATTAAAATTAAAAAGAAATTATATAAACTGTTTATGAGTGAAATATACATTTATGGAGATAATTTTCAAAATAGTTTTAGAAACTAGTCTTTATATCTGAGAAGTTTAGAAACTGGTCCTTACATTTGAGAAGTTTTTGTAACAACTTCTCGTTTGCACCTACAGAGGTGTTTTCGCAAAAATAGATTTTTGTTGATTTTACTAATTATGAAGAACTGATTTTACAAAAAATAGTGTTTGTAAAATTAATTTTTGAAAGATAGATGTTAAAAAATGACAATTAAAAAAATGTTTCCTAAGTAACACTTCTTACACCCTTGAAAAGGTATCCTCAAAACAATTAACAAGTGATTAGTCTCCTAAAAAAATTGTTTTTCTTTTAACCAGAAGTCTCAACGAAAACAGTCTACTTATGGATATGACTGTGTATATCTTACCCTCCACATATCTTGTCTACGGACGAAAGTTGGGTCTGTTTGATTTGGTTTTATTTTAATTAACAAGTGACTAGTCCATAGTTCAAAATATCTATGTAAATTATAAGTTATCCAACGACGACAAGTCATTGTCACATATTGTAGACCCGGAGATAAAGAAAAGAAGAGAAAATGATGATGACACTTCACAATAACTATTGCTTATAAAAATAATACAGTAAAATTGTACGTGTAGCATTTATTTATTTATTTTCATATAAATGGCGGAATCAAAAATAACCGAGGTTCTTGGATTGGAATGTAGAAGTCTAACAGTGGTGCGTTCGCGTAAGACAATGAGGCCACGTTGTAATCTTCCGAGTCTGAACCATCCTCCTCCTCCTCCTCCTCCTCAGTAGTTTTTCCCCAAATCACGTTGTAAAAACCAATGATTATAATTATGGATCCAATAACACTGCAAATAAAAAGAAACTGCATTATTAGTTTATAATAACCTTTCAATTTTCCCGAGTCACATTCACTCGACTGCGCAAGAAAGGAAGGGTGTGTTAAACAACGTTTATGGGTTACCTTCCACTATAAAGGGTGTCGCCTAGTAGAACCACGCCCATGATAACTGCAATTGCGATGGAAAGCGGACTAAACAGAGCGACGTAAACAGACCCCTTCAACGATAGCACTAAATCCCAATATCCTCTAATCAAAAATAAGAATTGAAATGATAATCACTCACATTAATGGTTGTTTTTTGTCAGTAAGTTTAAACTATTACTCACAGCATATAGAATGGATATCAGCAGCTGGATATCAATCAGGGCTCACTTTCCAGGCATTCAAGTTTCTTTCATTGATAAGGCAATCCACTAGAGATAACAAAGAGCAAGACAGATTGAAGATAAATACTAACACCATTTCTGCTGGATATTCCTTCATAACTTTGGCCTGAATACATTAATCTTCTCAGAATTATTTAAATAAATAAATAAATAAATAAAATGGTGCTTAATATACCTGGTAAATGTACCAAACAGAAGCCAAAATATACTGTGCTGCAAGAATAACACCACCTAAAACCCAGCTTGATTGTACAGAGACTTTGTGAAGTTGATACTGGCCCTGGTTCTGTATCAGGGCTGGGCCTTTGTACAACACAACTACAAACGCTCCGGCTATCGACACGAAAGTTCCCACGATTTTCGCCTGGCTGCTAAAACTTCCCAGATCTATTTTCTCCATCCTGATATAAGATATTCAACATATTAGAGTGAAAACATTTCATAATATGTCAAATGCAAACTTTAGTCTATAGTGCATTCTACTTAAGTACCATACGCGAATATATTAAAATGGCGTTTCGGTTTTATAGACGTAGCTAGCGTACATTATGAAGTATTAAAAAGGAAGTACCGAAAGAGAACTGCGAGTACGAATGTTGCTGCAGGGAGGAGATTGCTCATGGCTGAACCTATCGTTGGATTGCTCAAAGCAATCCCTATATTTCCTAGATATTTTGCTACAAACCTGCACCATCACATACAAATTATCATCTTTTATATTATATAAAAAAAAACCAGCAATTAAAAAATATAGATAAAAAGCTTGAACCTTTACCCTAGAGCTCCCAGCAAGAGAAACTTTCCAAGTAACACTTTGGTGAATGGCGGAAGCTGCGACTTTCTGCACAGTCAAGAATATTAATAAAAACAATATCGTTACACTTCATCAAACAAATATCGGTACATTTTATAAATAAATAAATAAATAAAAGAATCTGGGGTTTTCATCAAGAAGAAAATAAAACAGTGACATGTTATCAGTAGTATGAGTCGACATTCTAAGTGTGTACCTATGGAAAATGTAGGCGAGAGGAAAGAGAACAAGAGCGGAAATGGCGTAAGAGTAGAGCATGAAAATGTGGTAGCTCAAACCCTTTGACACTGCGACCTTGTATATCGTGCTCATGCCTACCATAGTACACTCCGTCGCCACCATTGCCATGAAGGGCAACAACTCGCGGTAACAATAGGCTCGTGTGCTCCCCATCCTCAGCATACAAGTACGATTTAGGGAATTCGAAATGAGGTACTTATGCTCCTTGAGAATTTATATTTTAGCTTCAATGGTGATATAAAAACAACCAAAAATCACCTAAAAAATATAAGACAAAATGAAAGTTAAATCATAGTATATATAGTTTGTATTTATGTCAGTGGCTCACATTTTGTATCCTCTTGTCGCAAGATCCTCGAGGGGACATTGAAAATGATAAATAAATACCACATGCTTTACATCAAGTATATCTAGTAAACTATTCCACATGCTTCACATCTAGTATATCAAGTAAACTGCCCGTCTCAAGAATTTGGGAGCTACATTTTAGCACATAATTTAATAAAATGTGTTAAATAATTGGATAAGTTCTCGGATACGGATGGAAAAAGAATACCGGACAAATTCTCAGAAACACAGACAATTGATAAAAACAAAAATTCCATCAGAAAGGTACTTCAATGATTATGCAGCAAGGATCTAACATGACTTCAATATTATGTAAGATGTTAGTTGTATTTCCATTCCATAATGGTTAAGAAAAACGATCATATTCTCTTGATTCCATTAATATATACTACTATTACATGAGAGAGCATCCTCCATTGATCTTCGTACCAAGTACTTACAACCCAAAATCCATAGTAGTCACACAAAAATGCCTAATGACAGTCCAGCTATCAAAATTCGTTAAAAGTTCTAAAGCGGCCTGATTACGGAAGTTTCTTCAAGACTGGAGTGGGAGGTTGCTGCAGCTCTAGAAAATCAAGGGAGCTATGTTCGAACCCTGCCTATCATGCAAGGAACGCTGTTAAATATCCCATAAATAAACCTTCGTGGCTGATGCTGATCATCTGACTTCTTAGTTCTTCGCTGAGGGAGATAGATACATACATACAGAGAGCAAGTACATAACCGGCTACCTGACATTCTCCTCCGTCAAAGCAACCTGGCCTTTATCAACACTCACTGCGTGCACCATTTCCTATTTTTACCGCATCCACCGTCCCATTTTCATGGACATGATTTTACGTTTCTTGTTTGCTTGATGCTTCGCTGCAATCCTAAGCTTCCTCTTGGCATTGCGTGCTGGATTCACCACGGCCATAATCTTATCCCCTTGTTTCCTCTTATCCCGCTTCACTTTAAGATTCTTCCTTATCTGGTTGTTAATCTGAACGAAATTCTGCACTCCGATGATATCTCTTATGCTTTCACCAACCTCCTGTGCTACTTGTTTCAGATCATCTACCAAGACAAACAAAGATTTCAACAGATATATAAATCGAACTCTTCAAAATTAAACTCATGACACCAAGTCATTATTTTTTTTCAGAACCGTATACAAATAAGCTAGTCAGAATGAAAGATGTTAAAACCTCTGATTGTTTTCTTTAACCATGGATTAAAATCTCGATTTCGAGGTTCATCTCGGATTCTGAAAAATCCGAGACGTCTCAGAAACGTTTCGGAACTTTTCGTAATGTGTCGAAAATAAAAACCCAAAATTTATAAAAGAGGAAAAGGTTTCAAGTGTTTTGGAGAGTCTCGAAATTCCATGTTTTCATCTTCGTGTATTGAAAATTGAGACGTCTCAAAAGTTTTATGTCGATTTCGCTACATGCATGAGCGGGAAGTATGAGTGTGGGAGAAAGCAGCAGTATTTACCTGTGATGACATTTCCAGTATACCCTTCTTGGACTCTGTACAGAGGCAACAACATCTGATAGGCATAGCTATTGGGATCATCATCCGCAACCGGTGATGACGTTCTATCGCAACCAAGAAGTTTCGGTGAGATTTGTTTGAAGCAATTGAAGACAATTTTCATCTGCAAAATAAATTTTGCATGCAATCACCCCATCTTATTGGCAGTTCCAGAAATAAAATTACAGAATTGGAACTCTCCGGTATAACAGGAGCTTGAAAGGATAAATTATACTCCCTCCTATTTAAAATGAACTATTTCAAAACAAATGAAGTTCTAGGTGTTTTATCCTACTTTCTTCCTATTTTACTCACTCGAATATCTCTTCAAAAGGTAACTGTGGCTCATCCAATTTATTTTCTTTCCTTGAGTATACATTAATCAGGGGTAACATGGGAAAGAGAAAATCTCCTTATTTTCAAATGTTTTTGCTAGAACTTCATTTATTTTGAGTACGAGTATCAACTTGTTTCTGTTGGCTTATAAAATTCTAAAATTATAGCATTGTATTTCCATATACACACCTGAGATGCCTCCATACCAAAACAGATCTTCCCAATCCTCTGAAGCATATAGGAAACAAATGGATGCTGATGTTGATCATACTGACCATGTTCGGATGTAAGATACGCGAGTGTCCTCCTTCCTTTTTTGGGGTCAAGAACACCAAAAGCTTTGACAAATAGATCTTGCTCGCCAGGTTCAAGGTTGAACCAAAACTTTGCTGTGTTGACGCATTCATTTTTTTCTAGAACTGAATGGAGTTCGCAAATTGAAACCACGAGATTCTGCAATACTAGTGTTCGAACTGCGTCATCAGTCAATGGCTCCTCCAGTTTAGTACATAAAGAAACAGCAACAAGGAAAAGCTTGCTCGGTTTCCTCAGAAAGAATTTTTCAACTGATAGTTCTTTGTTCTCTTTGGAAGCATCAGTTAATGCAGCAAAATACATATATAAAATCTTGTTTGATATGCTGCGCACCAACAAGTGGGGATGCAATAAGAACTGACAAATTATATCCCATACGTCCTGTAAAAAGACAGAAAGGAATATGAGAAAGTCAATCTATAAGTAACAGAAGATTCTAAATAACAACATTAACAACAGCAATAATAATAATAATAACTCAAAGACAAGAAGGCTCTATGATCATTAATGGGATGAAGATTTTAGTGCTTCATAGCTAGTAATATTCGTTCAAACAACAAACTTAGTATTTACGTCTTCGAATTTTAGGCTTTGATTGATCCTTTCTGTGGAGAGAAAAAAACCATTGAGAAAAAAATATAAATGGGAGAACAGAGTAAGGAGACCTAAGTTTGGGCAGGTCGGTAACTTCCGTAGGAATCCTCATGAAAATTAAATTAACAACGGGAGAAAGATTTGAGGATTACAACATCAAGAAATGTAGTCGTGGTAATTCTCCATAAAAACACAGCATTGCATACATGTCTGATTTTGAAAGGTCACATCAAGAAAATTTAAGCAATGTAAAAGATAATGAGTTGAAATGTCAGCATTGCTAAGAGGCTACATCCAATGTTGAGACGCAACTTATTTTAGAATGGTACTAGGATTTAATTAGACAAAGGGACAAAAGTTACACCTAAGGAAAGGCTAACTAGTGGTACCTTGAGGTCCTTATCAAAGTATAAATCAGTGTACTGATGGAGGATCTTCTCAAACAAAACCAATGAATAATAAGCTTCCTTCCACAACGGAACAACAGCATCATTAGATAAAACTTGTTGCTCACCTCTAAGAGCACTGGCAGCACTCTGCAATATTCTCATCATTGCTTGAAGTATGCTGTCGAGATGTTTGCGGAATGCCTTCCCCATTACTTCAACTAGTAAACTAAGAACCTGAAAAATAGAACGAAAATTTACAAAGCGGTCGGTGAGGAAGAAAGACGATGTAGACATAGGTTGCAGCGGTTATGACACTAACTAACATTCAACCCCCAATCAATACTAGTTCAAACTGTAATTTCTCACTCAATAATTGCCTTCACTTATATGTCAAAAGCCACACTCTGTTACTGAACATGATAGGAAAACAAACTATTTCTAGCTTATTACAATCATGAAGTCTTTTCAGAGTTATGAGGTGCTTTTTGGTGCAGATAAAACAAAACTCGGGACAGAGAAGTGATATTTCAGATTGAAGGACAACTGCATTGATTCTTAATCAAACAGAATAAAAGTTTTACATCGTAAAGGAGGTAATAGGTACAGACAGAGATACCACTGAAGAACCCTCCCATTAAACATTCTTATTAGTGTTAAGGACCTAAGGATCAAATTTTCTAGTCATACCAGAAGCGGAAGGGAATTAATAGTTCAAAATGCTCCATCACAATGATTCTTAGCTGAAACACAACAATTATTATAGTGTAATATATTACTACATGCAATGCAGCATGTCAGACCCACTATAATAAGAAAGCAACTAAAAGGATACATTTAACCATTTGAAGACAAAAGATGTACTCCCTCCGTCCCATTAGTTTTTTCCCCTATGCTTTTTGCACGCTGTTTAAGGGTTGGGGGTAAAAAAGTAATTAAGTTGGTGTATTTTAAATAAAGAATGAATAGAAAATAGTAAGTGAAGTGTTAAAGTAGGCGAGAGAAATGAATAAAGTAGGAAAGAGAAATGAATAAAGTAGGAGCGGCAAGTGGAGGATTTGCCAAAAAAGGAAAGGGGAAAAAATGGTTGGGACAGCCAAAAAAGGAAAGGGGGAAATAACTAATGGGACTGAGGGAGCAATAAGCAGGGGGAGATTGACGGATTGGAAGTCAAGATTCACAGCATAAAGAGGCACATTAACATGTAATTATATTTTTTTGACAACTCGCTTCTGTTCTAATAACACAGGTATCAAGGAATAACTAAATGTGAGAAGAATGAAAGTTAAAATAAAAGGTAATACGCATATTAACAGCAATTAATTCGAACTCTAATAGATAGGTAAAATGATATTGTTCTAGATCAAAATATTGCAGAGCATGGCATTCCTAACTATACCTGTGCTGCCGCAGCCCATAAATTATGTTTAGGACCAAAATACCATGACTGGGTATACTCAAGAATGGACTGAATAGAATTAACGTTCACATGACTAATGAGACACTTAGTAGTCATGGAACGAACTCTGCTGTCCTCATCATTCGCCAATGAAACAACCAAATGGACAAACATCGTCTGACTTTGTGCATCCACAATATTCCGTGGAAGTTTCTTTATGATGGCATGGAGCATCTCAAGGACAGATTCTCTTCCAGTGGGATGTTCATATCTGGAATATAAAAAAAAATCAAATTACAAGTCATAGAAAAGAGAAACAGATGAACTAATGTTAAAATCTGGTCAACTTTGAGAATATATATATAAAAAAAAAACGAATAAAAAGGTCCAATGATCCCAGAGTATGTTGCAGTCGATCATACGTGGGAATCACAGCTGTAGTTTTTCAAAAAGAATTAAGCATGTAGATCACATCAAATTAATCAGTGTTGCTCGGTCTCACAATCAAATATCACAAAAGGTGAAATATTTACAAGTGATTCATCCACCAAAGTTGATATTCTCACCTCAGATTTGCGAGTAAAAAATCAAGGTGCTGTTGCAATCGCTTCTCAGAAAGATGGTATCCAAGCAGAAACTGTAGTAAGATTTTACTACACTTCTTCCGGATCTGTTCCTGTTGGCTTTTTACCATCAATTCTGCAACAATTAGCACAATGTCATATATCTCAGGCACAACCAGCTTCCGTTGTACAATCGCCTTCAACAGTGAAAGGGCAACTCCCGAGGGACTCTTTGCAAGATCAACAAACAATGGAAATTGGATTAACTGATACAATTGATTAGATGAAAGTGTAACCCTTGTGCTCCTCAACAGTATCGTCAACAACTTAATACATGATTCAGTCAATTGGCTAGCATTTACAGGACCCTGTGCGATAACCAACAAAGAATTCTTTATCTTGTCAGCTTGGGAGTGAAGGGACGGCAAAGGCAACCTTACAAGCGGAGCCAAGCACCTGAGAGCCGCAGTTACGACACTCTCATACCTGGAGCTCAGACATTCTCCCAACTTCTGAACAAATGGGTCCAGCAGTGATAGTAGTTGCTCGTCCTCTTTGTTAAGCTTCAGCTTCTTCATGTAATTGTGCATCACTCCAAGAGCGAATGCCGTTATCAAATGAGAAAATCTTCGATCAACACGTATTAATCTGTTGGGGGGTATTGTTGAAACTCCCTCATCACTTATACTAGCATGCTCGTCAACTTCATCTGTGAAACCATCTTCAATTAGGCCATAGACAAAAACAAACAATTCAGTACGATCTACTGATGGATTGCATTCAATGCCAGCAGCTATGTAATTTAACATGTTCTCTAATTTCGACTTCATCTTCTGCGTAAGCTGCTTTTGTAGATCATTTGCAACAATCGAAACCAGTTTGACTGCATGCGTCTTGAACGTGATGCTTTGGGCTATCAGTTTCAGAGATTCATAAGACCTTTGTTTTCTCGTCTCTTTCATTTTCGAAGCAATCTTGTCCACATCTTTCTCCTCAGAAACACCCCCAAGTATATCGTTCTTTACAACAGAGAGAAGATCTTCAAGGCAGTATTCCAACTTTCCGCAATTTGAGTCTTCAAGACAATTGTCCAACTTTCCAACATTTGTTTTCGTAAGAAACTTCGAGAGAATGAAATGAAGAGTATATCCAAGCACATGCAACTCAAATCCTCTCTTTAGTGTGCTCTTCAAGACCTTCACAATAAATTGCAAGTATGCCAACCCTAGTTCCTTTAAGCATTCAGCCAATGTAACCCTAGCGTCATCCCGTACACTTACCAACCGATTCTTTAGAAAGTTGGAAATGCGGTGAATAATGGTAGGGAGCTGTGAGTTCATGATTTCAGCTGGAAGCAACTTCAGAAGTTTGAGAGCAACTAGGCTGGCCTTTGTATTTATTTTATCAGTGTCGGTAGTCAACAAGTTTTGAATCTTAGGAAGTAGATTTTTATGCAGGCGCATTTGGATGGCAGGACGTTCAGAAGAATTTGAACATTTACGCAATGTTGATGAAGAAGCCACGTCAATGATGTATGGATCATGATCAGTAAGACCAGAAATATATACTTCATGGACGGAAGATACTCCCGAAAAATGATATTTATCAAGGATAGAGGAGATTAGCCGCAACAAAATGTTCTGCTTGTCTGGTTTTAGTTCTAAATCGCGGAAGCATCTATTCAGCAAGGCATAATACCGATTCCAGTCCATGTTACCAGAAATAGATGCAAGGGATTCCATGCATGCACTTCTTATATTCTCATCCTTCCCGTCTTGCAATTCAAACAACAGACGGAATAGAAGTGTAATGAAAACTTTGCTGGAAACGACCTGGAAACAGAATTTGATTGATTATGTGATGGAGCAGCAAAAGAACAAAAGCTTTTTGATGCTGTAGAGGAGCTTGATGTAATTACCTCAGACTGGCTTGCAGAACCCATAACATTATTAAAGCGAGACAATGCCCTTGCTCTCATGTGTTTCTGCATGGATGAAAGAGAACACAAAAAATTCAGCACAGCAGTTACCCTCTATCAATAGGGCTTCTCTCCTAGAAAGAAAGGAGGCTTTACCTGTAAGTGAAATAAGTTTCTGAAGAAATCTTGTTCCGGGTCATCACTGCATAAAGGCCGGTATAAACCAAGGTCCGCCACCTTCGGAATCTTCAACGCCATCTCCTTAAGTAAATCAAACCATACCTAAAAGCAAAGACAGCCATTTTCTTTGATAAACAAACAATTACCATCAAAACAACCTAGTCATATAATATTAAAAAACCTTTATTCAAGAACCAGTACTTCTCTGCTTCGTAGGGATACTCTAACAAGAACATTACAACCTTCTCAAGTGAATCAGACCATACCTAAAAGCAAACAACTCATTACCATCAAAATGTCCTAGTTGCATAATATTCTAAAACCTTTCTTCAAGAACATTACAACCTTCTCAAGTGAATCAAACCATATTTAAAAGCAAAGACACCCATTTACTTTGAGAAGCAACACATTACCATCAAATTGTCCTAGTTGTACAATATTCTAAAACCTACCCTCAAGAACCTTTACTTCTCTGCTTTTTGGTGATACTCTACCAAAAACATTTAAGGGCCAAATAACCAATCCTGGCCGATGACACAACCAGGAAGTGAGGTACAAGAAGCATTGAGAATGAATGCAAGAGAGTAAACCGAATGGAGAACTAGACAGAAGGAATAAGC
>JAYMSH010000479.1:0-10988 GCA_036897905.1 Aragoa cleefii | reverse complement strand
CCACTATCATTATCTGTTAATATTGATTAGTATAATTACAAAGAATTTCAGAATAACAAACAATTGTATTTCTAATTATATTTATTAAGGAGAAAGTGAAATAGAAAAAATGACTTCAACGTCAAATTAATTTCTCCTACAGAAACACCATCGCAATGGAATTGCATAATTTAGAATTTCGAGACCAATCTAAAAATTTAGATAATTATTTAATTATATAAATATCGGCATTCAACACATGATTGAAAAGCCTTCTCGATTAAGGATGCCTAAAAGTATGTCAAATCTAAGTACATTTACCAGCAAGAGGATAATTTTCAAGACTTACCCAAAATAATTTCCCCTCCTTGAAATGTAAACTCTAAGTAATAACTGAATGTCATGCATGAAGAACGAATTTTTCAAATGCAATAAAGAAAAATGATTTATTCCATTAATTCATAAATTTCAAGAAGAGTCACTAAATTCAAAAAGGATATTATCCATGATAAAATACACAATTTTTCTGAATTTTACTATCAATAATGTATTTTTCTGTGAATTTCAAAAAATTAAAATTTCACTAAATAAGAAAAAACACAAAATACATACTGAAAAATCAATTTTATTACAATTACAATCCAGAAACACATTCGGGACATATTAATGAACTAGAAGTCAAAAATTGAAGACATAATATCCCACACACGCTCAAATGTGCATTAAGAAGCTACAAATGCTCCAAAAACCATAATCACACCCTCAGACGTCCGATAAAAAGGTCCAAATGGCTAATAAAATTCAGTTTTCGTATTTTAATTTAGTCAAAGTTCAAAAACGTTCACATCAGATAGTCGAAGTTCAAAAATATATACGAAGACTAAATTTTATAAACTTATCTAGGAACAACTAGGCAACGAAAATTTCCAGTTCATATTAAAACCTTATGAGCATGTTCCAGTAAATTAATCGGGCCAAAACTCACACTTTTGAAAAAAATCAATTTTTCCGACTCAATAAATTTCTATACGAGATTCAGGAAAAAAACAGCCCTCTTTTCATATCATTAACGAAGAATTCAACTAACCTGGCTTGATACCAATGAAGGAATTTGCATACATAAACAAGTTACTATATAAACGTAATATGCACCAAAGATCGATCACCAATTGAATTGAATTCATTCATTGTACTGGATTGTTCCCGCAGCGTCAGATGCAAATCACGAATGAAAACACATCTCAATTCACTGTCCAAGAACCCTTGTGAAACGGTTTGATGTTTATGGAAGAAGGTAGACGAGAGATTGAAGGAACATAGAGAATAAGAACTTTTTTTATTAAATTCTTATGCGTCAATTTCAACGTATAGAAATTGATGTTTTATCAATTATGCTTCCAGCAACTGCTGGAAGTTATTTACTTCACCCCTATTGGTTGGTTATTAATATTATTTTAGTATTAAAACAATATATGGGCCAAACTCTTAGTTGGGCCTCCTACATATATTTATGGTTTAACTCACTTGCGTGTACAAATACCGTCTAAATGCTAAACCAATTCCAACAAATATTTTGAGGAAATTTTTTCTGATCAACTAGTCAATTTTCAAATACTTGACAACTTACTTTGGCTTTGTTCACTTTGCCTGATAAGAGTTGAACTGAATCGAACTGAACTGAATTGATCTGATCTGAACTAAACTGAATTCAGTTGAGTTTTTCTACATGAAGTGACTGTACTGAATTGAACAGAATCCTTCATTTTTTAAGTTGAACTAAACATAGCCTTCTTTTTTTTTTCTAACCTGTTTCAAAATAGTAAATCTTATCGGATTGAGGAGAAATTGACGGCTACGGATTCCCCTCGAAGTGTAGTTTCTAGAATGTAAAGTATACTGCCAGATTATATCATGTCAATAGTTGAGAATTAAAACACTAGCAAGAGGTCAAAACAGATGAGGTGCTTTTAAAAGGAGGTTAAAATGGTCTTTACACATCCTATGGGCGTAAGGCTAAGTCAAGCGACTTCCTAACTTGTAAGGCTACTGAGTGTTAAAAGGGAATCCACAAATTCAATTAGTTCCATTTATGAAAATTTCATTATCCGGACAACAAGGTTTTTGTGTATTAACAACTTAATAGGTCAATTTTCTATAAAATATAAAAATGAGTTTTTTGACTTGCCGGAAAATATCTTTAATCCAAAATGGAAAATTGAAAGTGTTATGCTTAGTTTGAGACGTTGATAGGTTTGGAAATGTGTAAGAAAAAGAGTGTTACCAAGTAAGAATCACCATGTTTCTAAAAGTATAAAGGGGACTTTGAAAGAAAAGTAGAAACTAATGTCAAATCGTTATGTGTCAAACATTAGTGGTGGAATCCATAACCTTGACCACTCTCCTCCTTGTCGCATAGAAAGGATTAGTGATAAAGGCATAATACCCGACCTAGTTACATATTCTAATTCGCTAACCATATCCGTTGAATAAGTTACTCCTACACATAAAATAAATTATGAATACGCAACTGATATCTAACCACTGCACTAAATATCTCAATAAATTAAAGGCTAAATATACTATTGCTAATAACAAAAATTGACAATTCAACCAAAACCAGTGGAAGGATTTTCCTCGTTAAAAAAGGATAAGCTAACCAATCCGTCAAAGGATTTTCCTCGTTAAAAAGGATACAGTAACGAATCTGTCGCATAATTTCCCTCGTTAAAAAGGATATGGTAACCATGCAGTCGAGGGATTTTCCTCATTGAAAATGATACAATAGATAAGCCGTTGAGGGATTTTCCTCGCTAAAAAGGATATGGTAGACAAGCCGTCGAGGGATTTGCCTCGTTAAAAAGGTCGCGCTATAAAGGTCGTCTTGAGGTACAACCCTCATTACTTTGGGGTATAACCCCCACTACTTTTAAGGTACAACCCTCACTACTTGAAGGTATGACCCTTCCTACTAAATTGTTACTTGAGGTACAACTCTTTCTATTTCAAAGTACAACTCTCTAGATTACGACTTAGAGGTACAACCCTTCCTGATTAGAAGTACAATTTCATAAATTATTACTTGAAGGTACAACTCTTCCTATTAGAAGTACAACTCGCAGAGTTACTACTTGAACGTACAACCCTTCCTAATCAAAGTACAACTTCTCAAATTACTATTTGAAGGTGCAACACTTCCTATAAAAAGTACTTCTCTAAATTACTACTTGAAAGTATAATCTTATTACTAAAGGTATAACCCTCATTTAATTATTGTTCGCCTGGTGTTGATTGTAGGATCTTCACACACATCTTTTAATCCGTAACTTTTATCAAATACTGTTAAAAATATTTCTATAGCTTAACTGGTGTTTCATTACTTGTGAATTTAATTTGATGGCTTAACTGAATTAAGTATATATTCTTAGTATATATTGGTATCCAGTATGACTAATCGCGCCTAAATTAACTGACGATAAGCGTTTAATAATCTCACTGGCTCTCAAAGCTCACCACATGCTACTTCATGTCCACAGATGGTGCACAAAGTGACATTGCTCGGGAAGATCTCCCCGTCAAGACTGATCTCTTGTTCGATCAGTAACAGAATGGTTGTAATAGGTTTAAGTTTGTTTCTAGTGACTTGACTTGATATTATGACGTTGGTTTGGACTCAAGATAAACTCGATTTCCTTTTGGATAATTGTATTAATATAAGTATTTAATACTATTCTACTATGTTTCAAATTATATTATGTTGTTGCCGTTCTGGGGCGTTACACATCCCTATCAATTTCGAAAAGGATCAAAATAGCAGACAACCAAACTAGAACAAGTGATTGCGACTCTAGTGTTATCGATTCAATGAAATAAATTAACTCACAAGTGGTCGAGGCGTGTAATATTCACTTTCTCAAAAACACTCACAAGGTCAGTCTCGAAGAGAATCGTAGTGTGCTTCAAACTCACTGTTACAATTATACTAATTCTAATTAATTAAAGCAATTAAAACCCTTTAGTAGATTTAACTACTTAATTAACTAGCAAAAATTACCTAGTCTAAATTATCAAATTAATCTAAATTGTTAAGAAAATCAAATTCGAAACTTAAAATCAGATGGAGAAGAGCGTTGTGTTTTGGATCCACTTCCTTTGATAATGTTTTTTAAGGAGTTGTATTTTCTACAAAAAGACTTTTGACTCAAAAATGATTCTTTGATCAAAAGTTGGTTCTTCCACTAAACTAGACTTAATCGTATGATCCTGAAATAAATCTTAAACAGAATAAACAGCATGCCATGGTCAACACACTAATATACTCCAATTAATTCTAAGCAATATGAACCATCATATATCTACTAAGTACAATCGCTTAGCTTCTTACTGACTTTGAATTTGAAAGATTTTTTAGATCAATTGTACGATCACAAATTGATCTAACTCTAATCTTCATAATCTTGCTAACGAGAGTGATAAGTTCTCACAAGTTCCTTTATAAAGATAAATCATGCACGCAAACTCAAAAACCTCATAATCACGTTTAGCATCTAACTCTCATCAAAACAATAATTACTTCAAGCTTCACCAAACCCCCATACTATAGTTTAGTTACTCATAGTACTTGGAATCCAAGAAACTTCATAATCAAAATTAAGATCCATGTCTACAATAAATAAATCCAAAGTCAAAAAAACAAAAGTACTAGAAATAACCCCCTCTATAGACGGAAGTAGGCTCGTTCTGCATTCTTCTATTGTCCCATCTTCATCCAATGGAGATTTCTTCTTCATGCTTGAACAAAAACCAATCTCTAAGATGAAAGAGAGAGTTTTGGTTTTTCTTCTTCCTTGGCTCCAAACTTTGTTGTTGTTGTTGTTGTTGTGTTGTGTGTAGAAAGCATTGTATGTCTTCAAGCAAGATTTTTCCCTTTTATATGGGCATGTAGAAACTCTATTATTTGACCTATAAAACCTCAAAATACGAAAATGGGGCTAAAATTCCCTCCTTGTAAAAAACAACCTGGATTCCTTTTTCTCTCAACGGAACACGTTTCAGCTAAAAACTGGGGACACGTTCCCGACCTTGTTCAGCTTCTAGTTGGACCTTTGCTTCTTGGACTCGTTTATTGGGCTCTTTTCACGAAGTCTCTTCGTTCCATCCGTAGTACTCGCCTATTTGCATCCTTTTAATTCCAAAGCTTATTTTCTTCATTTTTTCCTCCAAAAATCGCCCTTTTTCACTCTAGTACTCTTCAACACCTAAAAAACATACAAACAACTAAAATAATGAGTCCATCCTAATAAATGAAAAAATTCAGTAGAAACATTAAATAAATTCTAGTAAAAAGTCATTGATTAGTCGGTGCACTTTACGGCACATCAACTTCCCCCCAAACCTAAACTTTGCTAGCCCCGTAGAAAATATAACAAGACTCAATCTAAATAAGTTTACAAATTAAGTGATAGTAGCCTACAAGCATTTGTAGAAAGTAAGTAATTCACGACTCCAATTCTTTGAATCGAACAACGTGCAATTGACACTTTGAGACACTCCAAATCGCTTCAACTGCTTCAGGATTAAACATGACATACAAGTATGATAGACCGTCACAGGTATTCAAAGTCAATCTTTCCTCAAATGTATAAAAGGGCATAGAAAACAGTTATGTCAAGACTCGAACACTAGCTAGAGTATTCATATAAATTCTCCTTTTGTCTACTCGATCATGATAATCAGTTTGGCACAGTGATGAAGGTCTTTCATTTTGGTTGTAATGGTGCTAGAGGGTAAGAAACATATAATTATTGAACTGGAATTTTCGGTAAAGTAGCTCAATCATAATCTAAATAAAGCATGATAGAGATGACTCGTAAATAAGTGTACACTCTTTTAAAAGCACGTAAATCTCCTATCCACTTGCTCAAAGCTCAACTGCCTTCACAATTCCTCATTTCTTTCCTCATTTTTCAACTTTCAATCACAAAACAAACAATCCAAGGGCTCTCCTTCTTTAAGGACCCAGTAGGAAAATTCCTCTATTAACAAATTTTGCTAGTCACTTAAATTTCAAACTATACGTATATTCCCAAAAATTCTCTCCCCCCAATCTACCATGTTACAATACCAATTCTCTCCCTCCCTCCCTCTACCTCTCAATCAACTCCTTTTCGGGGTGATTCAACCAAGGCCTTTTCATCATTCTTTTCGCTTCCCCCCCCCCTTACGTATTCTTTTATAATATGGTTTGGCTAAAATTTTCCATCCTTCATGATCTACTCTCTAATGATATACGGGATAAATATATGGAGTTAATCAAAGAAATTGCTTAATGGCTCAATGGGTTGGCAATCAAAGAATATATTATATAATCGGGTCAAATGGTTAATCAATCTAATACCTTATCACTTTTTGCACCATCCTTCAAATCACATACTATCAAATAGCTATAACAAATCTTAGAGATACAAGAACTAGGTGAGTTTCTCTTAATCAAATGAATAGACTGACGGTAATCTTTAAGCTCGAATCTCACAAATAAAGTTATTTGGTCGTCGTACTTGTATCTCTAGCTTAATAACGACTTAGCGATTAAACTTGAAATGAACTTAATGTCAACATTATGCTATACAACTGCTAAAATAGAGCAATTAACTATTTACTCTAAACAAAAACTAGACTAGTAGACAATTTATCTAGTCAACTTAAACATCCTAAAATTCCAAATATCAAATATTACAGAGCAAAAAAAATTCACCACCACAACATAAGTTTCACAAAACACCAAATATCCAAAAGACCAAAAATAAAAATAAAAACAATCGAAACATCCATCACGAATCTTGTTGGTTACATCAATCAATCTGTATTGGGTCACGGAAACCTCTCAAACTTATCCATTAGCTCTTGGTAGCTATCTTCGGCTTCATTCGCTGCTTCCTCTTCTCCTCGGCATCATCATACCTCTCCTTCCTATTTCTCTCATATATTTGCACATTATTCACAACTTTCTATGCATGTCTCTCTATTCCTATTTCATCTCTCATCATCCTATTCTCCATCTTATTAAACCTCACACCTATGTAATCTTTATATTGACGCACATTCAACATATAATTTTGGTCCCCATCGGGATTCAATCTTCCTTCTACATGTGTCGAAGGAGATGGTAGTTCCATTCCATCCAATATACTCATCATTTCTCCCGCGTCTTTCTTATGTGTATCTACAATGTTGGCATAGTTCTCGAGCTTCATTTGTTGAGCCAGTGGAGATAAAATCGAACCCGAAGGTACATGCGCCCTTTTGCATAATCCGTTATCAAACAAGGGAAGGCTAGAGTTTTTTGAGTACTCTTTTGCACTTGCCACATCCCCTCCAAAATCACCTCTCCAATATCGATGTATTGACGCCTCAAAATACTATAAATCAATCGAGCTCAACTCACCTTCAAATCTCCATAATAGTTGCTCGGTAAGATATTGTGTTGAATAACATATTGCCACACTCTCGCATTAATCAATAGCCACATCTTTGGGATGTTGTTTTCCTTGCTAGTGAACGTGCATACATCCAAACAAATCCACGATATGAGATCATCCCATGTCTCCATAGTCATCTTTCCAACCACTCATTTATAATATATTCTTCTACAATACGGCGTCACTCCAAAATAGGTAGTGATCGCTTCACTTGAAAGCTCCACATCCACTACTCGGATGGATACCACCTCCTTCTCCTCATTAAAACTCGACATATCCACATAGAACTCCTTCACAAGTTGGTCATCATATCCCAACGATATCATCTCAATAAATTTCTTCTATCCACGTCCATCTATCTCCTCATTGAGAAATGGGCAATAAGCAAACACTTCGGGATTGATAACTCTCTCGGGAAAACAACTCCTATTATTGAGCTTGTCCCTTATCCATTTATTCCTTTTTTCCGACAACTCCCATGATCCTTCATCCATAATTTGGGGCACTACTACTTCCTTCTCCCCTTGAACTACTAGCTCCACAAATTCAATTTTCTCCGATCCTAGCACGCTTATTCCTTCCAAAAACCATCTTACAAGGTCCAAGTGCTAACTAGACAGAACTTATACAAAATCACATGGTATTACTTCACCGTTCATGCATATTCCGAAA
This sequence comes from Aragoa cleefii, assembly GCA_036897905.1. Classification (NCBI taxonomy): domain Eukaryota; kingdom Viridiplantae; phylum Streptophyta; class Magnoliopsida; order Lamiales; family Plantaginaceae; genus Aragoa; species Aragoa cleefii. Next base: position 2,862 of record JAYMSH010000479.1, on the reverse strand, counting down.
AAACAATTCTCCCCCAACCGTTAGGCTCTTAACTATCCAAACAACACCATATATCTACACGTAAAGTCACTTAATGAGTAAAACGCAAGATAGTTAGATAGATCGTCTACTTCAAGCATTTTTAATCCAACAATTCAAGTTACACAATCATCCATAAGCATACTAGTCCACTTCCAATCACTTAAAATCAAAATAAAATTTCTTTCATGCATTTCATCAAACACCATATATGCACTATTTCATCAGCAATTTACCATATCAATCATCCTTATTTTCCTACCAACTTGAATCCTAAGCATTAAACTATCTCTACTAAGCCTATCTCTGTCAAAACATTGCAAAAATCCATCATCAATTAAGCACAAAAGCCTCTTATCTGACACTAGATTACCAGTTAAAAATACGGACAATAATTGAGCATGCATCAATCAAATTCGAAAGTTTATGTTCCACTATATTCAACTAAGCATGAATTTCATATACCAAACATCAATTTAAACATTCAAGCTTGAAAAATCAAGAATCCCGGGTTTTGAAATTCATAACTTTGATTTCTTAATTAAGTGAATGAAATCGGATGTTGGAACGATCCAATGTAAGTACGACTATTTGAATTACAAGTTTGTAGAAAAAAATTTCAGGAACAATGAGTTAGAATTGACTCGTGGGGTGGGTTTCTTCAATTTTTGAAAAATATGAAGTGTGTGTATATGTGTTTATGCTTAAAACAGCCTATCCCCCCTTTTTTTTAATTTTAGCGGAACGCGTTTCCAAATCCTTGCTATGTCACAATAAACACTGGGCCTCACATAACACGTTCTATTTCAAAATTAGGAATGCGTTCCAGGCCAAAATTTGGAAATTTTTAAAATCGATTTTCCTATTTTTTTTCTCCAAAAATCAGTCCTTCACAGTTCCTTTGCTCAATTACTTGGCACGAACGTTCTGTATCTCATATGTTTTTGGATTTTTCAAAATATATATTTACAGCAATATTTGTCATTTTTTATTATTTTATAATTTATTTTGTATTTTTAATAAACCGGTAAAAATTAAAATCTATCTAATAAAGCGATAAAAACTTATGAAACCTCTTGGGTTGACTCCCAAGCAATGCTTGTTTACAGTCGCTAGCTCAACTCTTTCAGTTCATCAGTCCCATCGGTAGGAGCGGTGTCAGATCCACCATCTCCTTTTGCCTCGTTGGTTCCCACATACTCATATTTTTCTTCATTCCTCTCAAGCCATTCTTGCACCATTCTTTCTTCTTCCAAGAATTCCTCTAAATCTCGCTTACGAACTTCCTCATATATTTTATTGGTTTCTTCATATGTTGGGTGGTTCAGACTCCTTTCAATAGCCTCCCTTACTATAGTTTGCCACCTATCTTTCAGTCCATCATAGAAGGACTGATTAAATATCCTCAACGCAAATCCATGATGTGCATGTTTAGACTCAATGGATTTAAATCTCCACCATACGTCATGAAACCACTCAAAGGCTCTTGCGAAAATTCTGCTAACTCCAATCTCCTCTTCGCAGTCAATTTCAATTTATCCAAATTCTTAACCTCTTCAGATTCGTTCTTCTCGCTATCCTTGAGTTTGGCTTTCATCTTTATCGGGTTAGACATGTTTCCTTTCAATTGCCAACTCAGATGATCCTCAAATTCAAACTCAATCCGTTCATCAACCCCTCTTCCTTGTGGTTGGATATTTCCATCGACAGACATTCTATTACATCTCTAATGCCAAGTATTTCTCTATTATTTGAACAAACCACCGTCATACCAAATCTCATCAACTTTACATCTTCTCTACTCTACGAATTTCTCGCTTCTACCTCAAGAATTTATTTTTTCTTCTTTTCGCGATCCTTTCACTCAAATTATTCACCTATTCCTTCAAATAGTGATTTGGCTTCTTCAGGTGTTTTACCATAGAATGATCCCTTACCAGCTTCATCTACAGCTTTTTGAGATTTGATATTCAAGCCATCGTAAACGAATTTGTTCAATAAGAAAAGCGGATATCCGTGATTCGGATGATCCTCCAGTATTTCTTTGAATCTCTTCTAAGCCTCAATAAACGGTTTACATCTCTTGCCAAGCTCATCCTTATTTTGTCCTTCATAGGGTAAGAGCAAAACGTTGATACGAACTTGTTCACTATTTTCTCCCATGTGCGTAGTGAATTCAATGGTAGTGTGAAAAACCACTCTCTTGCTCTTCCAGTCAAAGCAAATGGGAATGCTTTCTTCCTCCATTCGTTCCTAGTTAATCCTCCTATTCGTATGCCTCAACTGTATCAACAAACTACGACAAAAATTCAAGTGCATTTTCACCAGGGAATCCATGAAAACTGGGTAACATCCAATATTGCTTCATTGTTAGATCATGTTCCTTTTCATGCTCTTGTTCAACGATAGGTGAAAAGTCAGGGCCAAAAGCAGATTCCGCATAGTTCCTTAGAATTGAACCGATGCGTCGAATCTTCTCTATAATTACATGTCCATGCCTCGGATCTTCCTTCTCCTCTTTAATTTCCCATGAATGTTCTTCATCTTCCAGATTTTCATCCCCATGGTTATTGTGACACCCATTCACGTTAACACATTATTAACAATACTCTAGACAACTAACACTTGTTATATATTATTTTACAATAACCATCATCCTTTTTTAACGTTTAAAACATATACAAGCGGAATCCTTTTTAAAATTTCAGAAACATATACGTTCACAATGAATTAACATACTGAGTGATTTGCAAATGATGAGCCGAGGGAGAGGGAGTGGGAATCAGGCGGCCGACCCTTAATCCATGATTTAAACTTCATCACTTATGCGCTTTCACTTATCCG
>JAYMSH010000478.1:0-10991 GCA_036897905.1 Aragoa cleefii | reverse complement strand
GTTTCTGTTATTCCTGTAGTTGGATTTTCGTGTTATTTCTCAAGGAAATTCAGTTTGGTTGAAGTTTTGAGGTGGTGGATTTGTGAGAGGATGGGATAATGTTGATTGTGATGCATCTTTATGTCTCTCCTCATGCAGTTCTCATGTTGATTATGGTGATGAGAATGTCTTTGATCTTGTGTCCTTCCAGTAGGTTCTTAGTAGTTTGAGCGTGATTGTGTAATAGACTGGTTTACCTTTTCGTTTCATTTGTCATATATTGGCAACTCTCCCTTGGGAACAAATATGTTAATCTTTGTTGTACGGGGATTTTTTTTATCATCTTAATTAAGGATTTACGCCTACAATTTATTCTGGATGGATATTTTCCTGCATAATGTGAATTATGAATGGTTTAGCCACTTACCATCACCAGTTGCTTTGTTCGAACCCCTTCAATTCTAACCTGATGTGTGCTCATTAGATAAGATTGATGCCTTGCTCCTCCCAAAAATGGAACAAAGCACTCCTCCCAACTTGATTGCAAATTGAACAAAGCTAATCCGTATTCTCTGGTCCTTTAGCTTGCCAGGTTTTTGAATAAAGTAAAAAATGGCTTTCAGTTGCTGATGTGTACCTGTAATGCTAATTTGATCCCCTTTAAATGGTATGTTGACAAGCAGAATCTGATCTTATGTTGCAAAGCTAGTTTCGCGGGCTTAAAGACATTAATGATTTACGGAAGTTATTTATGTACAATTTTGCTTGGCAAATGGAGAATAAACAAAGTAGCTTGCTCCCAACTGTAAATGAGTCTTATGTTATGGGCTTGCTCAAATGGTATTATCACATTGCAAACTTGAGAAATACTGGTATCCTTTGTGGTATACCGTTTGACAGAATAATGTCCATCACCTATATTAAAATAATGTCATTGATGAAACACAAAAATTTACATAAAAGAAACAAAGAAAATTATGATTTTTAGTCACGGACATGTTTATTAATCTCATTTACTGGGAAAAAGTTTGCTGCATTCTTATTCCGGATAAATTATTTTGTTGCTTCAGCGTCTTTAACCTAAAAACTGAATAAATTCAAAGGGAAGAGAAAATAAGATGGTAAATACTATTATATTTCCTACTTGGCATTCTAAATGACAAAAGAAGTAATAGAATAGGAAATAACTCGTGAAGAGTAATACTTTGGAATAATCTTTTTGAGGAGTAATATTTTTGCAATTGATCCATAAATATTTTACATTCCCTTATTCTCATTCAAAGGGTGAATTACATTTAAAATACTAATGGTGGTAAGGAACTTACCTAAAAAGTTATTTTTTGCATTAATTTATCTACTCATAATTACCTGTAATCATCAGTGACAATTTTAAAAAGTTGACTAGAATATCTTAATTATATTAATAACAAGTCTTGTATTGAGGTTTTGTACAAACACTACTTTTATATATATAGACTGAAAGGGTGAGGTAATTATGCATCCACATTCTGTAATACTAAGTACAATATACTGTTATACTCATGAGTTCGATCAAGATGATTCTCGTAGCCATCCTCTTGGTAGCGACTTTGGATTCCCTTTTCGTCAACGCTGATGATGTACCGACTACTGAGGCTACCGAATTATTGTTCGAAGGATGCAGACTCCAAGGACGCTTTCTCTCCCATTGACTGCAAAAGAGTTATCTGTTTCAAGAGCGTCATTTGTGTCTGCTATGAAACACCGAAACCGAAAACTCAAACGCTTAGCTGGAAATTTATCCCCTAGTTGTAATTTGTAAGAGCTATGGTACCGGGATTGTATAAACTTGGCACTAGAATTGTAGTCACGGTACAATTTACAATGTATTTATCTGTCTTTTGGTGCAGAAACCTTTGAATGTTCAATATAATTCTGCTTTTGACTGAAAAAAGAATACAAAATGACTTCAGACATGAGGTTCCACAGTGAAAATGGGAAAAATAACATCTCAATCGAGATTCACAACTATTATCCCAACAAAATCTCTATTCTGCACTTTTCTTTCTGATCTCGTCTTTCTAATTAAATTTTGTGAATTAAACAACGCTCTTTAAATTTTCACCGACATTACATTATTAATTTATAGAGGTTTTTACTGTAAATAAAATTAATAAAGATATTATCAAGATACGATATTAAAATAACATCGAGTAGGCAAGTCATGTATATCCGACCTGCGTGTCCTTGAGTTTTTATTAGTTGTATATTGGGACACGTAAGATATGGGACATGAGTGTGACACGTATATCTTATCCGTTTTGTATATCCAACACAATCACGTGTGATTTTTTGATGTATACGTGCGTCATAGTTTACGACCGATTCAATTTTCAACATAAAATCGATCATCAGTTGAAATCTTAGGCAAAAATTTGTACTCTCTTAACAACATCACCGACATAGTTAAAGTTATTTACGAACTGACCAACGGGTTAAATAAGTGTGTGTTTTTTCTTTGCCTTTCTCTCTTTCAAATCTTGCGGTTAATATTTGTTGTTTTATTCTAAGATATGCTGATGAAAGCAGTTGAGAATCTCATTTGCATGCGTGCTTGTGGATGTGGAAATGACAAAGACATTGAAATAGGAAGTTGACATTGTCAATCCTAATGGAAGTGTGCATAGAAAGAGTTTTGTGCATGAGAATGAAAACCCAAGTGAAGCTGCACGACTCTGGCCCTTGCCCTAATACGCCAGGGGAAATTAAAGAACAGGATAGACAGCAAAAGTTCAGACAACCAGACAATTCAACTTCATAAACAGTCCAGACATCAGGCATGTTACAATGCGAACACACTATCCCTCAGAAAAGAACTTCAGTTCCTGCAAATTTAATCAAATTATCTAACAGTTCAGATTCAAACCTCAAAAGCTGCATCGCAGAGATGGCGCCCGGACTCGATAAAGATATGCAGGGCATGATCTATAAACACCAACGGAATTGCTTTGATGGAAACGCTAACGGTTTTTGCAAAATGGAGTATGACAACTCTTAATATAAAAACGCTAACGGTTTTTGCAAAATGGAGTATGACAACTCTTAATATAAAATACTATAAAATATAAAATACACAATAAAAAAACAAAAATAGACGATCAGACAAAGAAAAAAGAAAATTCTTCTCCAATTTTCACCATTATTTATATTCGCATCAACGGTAGCTGAAAATAGCTAAAGTAAACTTCAAACTGAAACTTATTACGTATCGGTCTCCATTTTAAACTACTGGCTCTGATTTCTACAAGGAAGCAGTACATGTTCAAGGAGGATGATATAAGCCACTTATTCGTCGGAATCAGTGCTAAAACCAAGAGCGGCATCATCTGAAAAAACTTTCAAGTTCTTAAGACAAACCACGACGTCCCTCATAGTTGGACGGTCTGGTGCATGAATCTCTATGCAGCGCATCCCCAGCTGAGTTAACAGAAGAGCATCAGAAGCATCATAACCCGGTTCCACCTCCAGGCTTTTGTGAACAAGTGACATGTTTTCCTTGTACTCTTCCCGAGCCCAATCATCCACTGTAGGGATATACTTCCCCAGCCCACATTTTGTCTGGTCGAGCACTCTTCCTGACAACAGCCCAAGCAAGATAACACCATACGCATAGACATCAGATTCAGGTGCAGCCAATTCTGTCAGACACCAATAGAAACAACAAAAAATCAGGCATCAACATGTCAGGAGCTCCTGAAAAGAAGCCAACGTGATAAAACAGAACAGATGCAGGGCAAGTTACATGTTTATAGGTTGGGGAAATGGAAATGTATGCCCTCTGGACAATTTGATTTATACAAGGCATATTCTACAAAAGAGCAAGCATCATTTTGTTTTGGAAGCTGACTCAGAAAAATAGATCAAATTACATTAACTCACATTGAATATGATTTTACACCTGCAGGAAAATTTCTCTTCAATTTCACACACATAACCAACTCATTCAGCGTTCAATTTTACTATTATCTTCTTATATTACTCTATATTCATCAAACTTTCAAAACTCAACGCAATTTCAATGAAACAAAACATTAGTCAACGAAGAGATATCAGAAAAACATCTCCCGCTTGGAAGACAATCTTGGAACTTAAAAATAATTGCAACAGGCTAACACGTGTATCAGATGAATTAAAAAATTAAAGGACATAAATGGTACGGCCAGAAAGAAGACCAAATTTGTATTTTTCTCATCAGCTATCTCAACTTGTAAAGAAAAGGTAAAGAGAAGACACTTTTCTGTCATTTGAACAGAACCCATAATGTACACCATCATACCCGAGGTAATGTAAAATTGTACAATTATGGGAAGAGGTACAATATAAATGAAAATGAAGAAGGCAGAGGTGTGATTCAAATACCAGGAGGAATATCCGGATCCATAGATCCTGGTGAGTTCCAGATTAGCTGCTTCTTCTTGTTCAAATCTCCAATAATACCTCCACTCACACATCCGAAGTCGAAGAGAATCGGATTGAACTCCTACAACATATGTGGTGGGGTGGGGGAGGAAAAGGCTAGGTAAATATGACACGATATCATAATCAAAGCTGTAAAACCATAAAAAACTCAAAAAGAAAGCATTCACCATGAAACTAGAAAACACTTACATGATCAATTATTACATGAAGAGGACTAATGTTTTTGATTATATATGGCTTATCTAGATAGTGAAGATACTCAAGTAGGCGAGCAAATCCAAAAGCAACCTTGATCCTTTGCATCCAACCAAAGTCATCTACTACAATGATAGAGAAATGACAAAGGGGATTTGAGATCATTTGGCACAAGGACTAACAATAAAAGCTTTCCCGCAGATAAAAGACTTCATACAGATAGTATATAGTTACCTTCTGTTATCATGTTTTGCAAAGAATCCAGTGGTTTGAGATTATAAACAACTCCCATCACATTATCTTTATCACAATACCCAATAACATCTGCCACATTACAATGCGAAGACACCAGTGGATCCCTCAGGAACATCAGTTCTTCCTGTAAAATAATGAAGTTGACGATCTTGAGTTAACGTTGCACTGGAAGTTTAAAACTTCAAAAACTGCATTACAGACAATAAGCACGCACCTCGATAAAGATATGATCGCCATTAGAAATTTCTAGACAGTCAGCCTTTTCGTTCCAGATCTTCACGGTATACTTTGCTACACCACCAAGCGTCGTGCCACAATACACTTCACCAAATTGAGTCGGCCCTATCCTGTTGCCCTCACTAATGAATTCTTTGAGCTGATTTGGCGTGAAAGTCTTCAGCTCACGATCATCCATCACCCGATCAGAAGTCATCAATCTTTCGACAATAACTGACAATCCAAAACACATACGTAAACTCGATATAGCGAAAGAGAAAATTGACCACGGTCTGTATATGGAACTAAAACCAATATCAACTACTACAGGTAAATGATAATCTACCGAACCGAAACCAAATTCACGTCTGTAAACATGTAGCAAAGAGCTAATTCTGCTCGTGAATGACATAAACCTATTCCAATTGCATAGAAAAGATGATTGATGCGATTAAAATCACTGAACACTCAAGAATTAAAGAATTGGATGAACGAAAACCTACCAGATCGCCGAGGCATAAGAAACCCTAAATCGTTCTAATGATTTTATAGAAATAAATCTCGTTTATGCATCTTTTTGTGGTAAAAAGGCATTTTGCCATTTTATGAGGATCTTGTAGATGTCCAAATGTAACCTAATTAATAACGCATGCACTAGACATTTGGCACATTTCTGTACCGTAGTAACCTTTTTCCCAAAAAATCTTATAGAAAGTTAAAACCGCATCATATCTAATTAAGCGAATTAAACATTTTGACAGAGAACTCTTTAATGAAGCTGCAATTATGTAATTTCAAAATCCTAGAATGTGTGCATATACTCACAACAAGCACTATGTGATCTAGCCTGGATCAACTTCAGTACATACGCACATACATAGCACGTTTTGAACTAAGCATCATATACTTTAAGTAGCATCCGAAACTCGGAATCTTAAGGTCTCACCCCAAACTAATCAAAAGTTAATGTACCTAGCATATGTATCAACATTAGTAATCTGATATCGTATGTAGGATGACAAGCAGAACATAAAGTCACAAAATCATGCTTCCACCGAACACCACACCAGTAAGCACTGGAACAACTTACGATTTCATGAGACAATCTATGATTTCCCTCACGCTCTATGCAGCGTATCCCCAGCTGAGTTAATAGAAGAGCGTCAGAAGCATAATACCCCGATTCCCACTCCAGGCTTTTGTGAACAGCTGAAGTGAAGGATTTTCCTCATACTCTTTCTTGGCCCAATCATCCAATCCAACATATGGCTTTTCTATCCCACATTTCGTCTGTTTGAACACTTGTTTGGACAACAGGCCAAGCAGGATAATACCATATGCGTAGATATCAGATCCAGTGAGTGCCATCCTGTCAGACACCAATAGATAATCAGGCATCATCAATACGACATGATACAATAAGCAGAACTGAAGCAACAAAAATCAAGTTATGCATTCATACATGATTGTCTCTATGTGGCTTAATATCACAGGCTAGTACAAAACTATCAGCATGTTTATAGGACCCAGAATTCCATGTATTGCAGCCTTGATTTACACATGTGATTGACTCATTTACGACCCAGACATTTGATCAAGCACCGCATTCATCTAAACTGGCCTAGAAAAAATAACGAATTGCCTTCAATTGCATTGTACATGATTGAACGACGCTTCTCTCCATGGTTTTTCAATTCAACCCACATAAACCAGTACAGAGTCCGCGTTCTACGTATTACACGTAACTGATCTGGGTTTCTCTTGTTATCAAGCATAATATGGAGAGGATTAATGTTTTTGACTCAATGAGGCGAGCGACCATATTCATTTGCATAAAAATGCAGTCATCTGTCGAAACAGACAGAAATTAGAGAGGAACTTTTAAGATCATTTGGCTCAAAGAGTAAGAATGAAAAAAAGTTTTAACAGATTAACATCTTCAATTCATACAGTAAATTACATTTTTTTTATATAAACAACACACTGAAACAGAACAATAACATTTCGTGGAACACAAATGAATGTATAAAGATAGATATGGCAATTGCATAGATAAAATGATTAATTCAACTTAAGAATTGAGATGAAATTCAGAAAATAACTACCTATAATTATCCTCATCGTAAAAACTTTGGCATATCCTTCCGCCACTGGATTTCAACACACCTCCACTCTCGAGTTCCCGTGGCGGGAAGTTTGGGTTTCTCGCCTCAGCTAAATCAACCTAATTACGTGTTACCTGTGCTCAGGATATGTCAAATTATTTATTCTATGGTTATTCACATGAAAATGTAAATATTTAGCCTTTATTGCCTGTTGATAGAGTCGAACAGTTTCACTCGAACATATTTGCCCTTAACACGTCTAAATTTGTAGTAACAGCATTAATTTATCAGTTATTTGGAAAATGTCATATCGAGGTCAACCACATCAGTATTTGACAAGATCCTCACCATTAGCAGAATTATAAACATCTGTTCAGAGAATTGAAGATGCTAATATTGTACCTTTCTAGATTCGACTTCGATGAAGATGGCTGAGTTCGACTTCAATTTTGCAGTCAGATAATCAGGATTTTAAACGGGAAACCAAGTTTTGAACTTGAGAAGAGGGGAAGGTCCAGCTTCAAATGGCAGTAAATCCTGGATGCAGCTTCGAAGGCTGTGTAAGTATATTAACGAAGCTTCTGTTTCTTTCTTTCTCTTCGTTGTTTTTCGACTGGTTTTTATCCTCCTCAGTCCTCACGATGAAATCCTGAGTTTTAAGTTCGGATACCGCAACCCGACCCGAAACCGTGCAGATGTTTCGGGTAAATACCCAAACACCCAGCCCTAGTCATTCCTTTCAGCAGACAGTTTTGCAACGCCCTAAAATCCACAATCCACCTTCAGTCACTCACCTCCGTCGGAAAACACTTGACGTCAGCCTCTTCCGGCGAAATTCCCTCACCTCCGCTCCGTTGAAACTGTTTTGATCCTGAACAGGTATTAACTATCCACTCTCTTCTTTGATCTTTCCTATTTGTTATTAGCGTCAATTTACATGTTTTTATTTATTTTTATTATTTGATCAGAGTTCCATTTCTTTCTGCACATTTTCCATTTCAAAGTTTTCTAGTGCATGTCTCCTTGTTAACATCATTCTTATTCACTCTGATTAACTTAACAGATTAGACTGATTGTTACAATCACTTACACATATAGAAATGCTGAGAAGAAGAGTAGTTTCGCTGTTATCATCAGCCTCAATCCGTGCTACTCACACACATTACCAAAAACCAACACCGAATTTCGTCCCTTCTCTACAGCTCGCTTTCCTCCAGTCACAGCCTGATACTTTAAGGCCTGGCTCTCATTTCCAGGCTGTTAGGACTTGCAGCTTGCTAGCATTGAATGATTTAAGGGATAATTATGGTGCCACAAAGCAGAAGACGAGGAAGGGTCGTGGTATTGGTTCCGGAAAGGGCAAGACTGCCGGTCGTGGGCATAAGGGTCAGAAGGCCCGTGGCACTCATAAATTTGGGTTTGTGGGTGGCCAGACACCCCTCCGTCGCCGTCTCCCCAAACGTGGCTTCAGGAATCCTTTCAGCCTCGAATTTCAGGTACCTCTATGTTACATTTGTAGGAAAATTATCTCAACTTAGGTCTCATTCTCTTCGACTTATAGAAGCTGAACTGGACTGAATTGATCTAAAATGAAATGGATTTAGTACATATCTGGACTGGGTTAAGTTTGGTACATATTCTAAATGAACTAGATTTAGTGCCAGTGTCTGAACTGAACTGAACTGAACTAACTGGAACTGAACTGAACTATTTCGAAATATATTGAACTGAACTTAATTCAGTGTTTTTTTAAGTTGAAGAGAACAGGGCCTTATGGACAATTCTTCTGGTACTCTGCCTGTGATAAACATGTGGACTGTGGTCTCATGGTTTGCCCGATGCCTGTTTGTATGTAATGTGTGGTCAATTGCAGTTGCCTGATGTAGGACATCTAGTAGAGTCAGAGAATGATTTAAACATAAATTTCTGCTTTTGTTGTTTGCATCAGATAGGTTTTCCCCGTGACACATGACATCTTGCTGCAAAATAGATAATGGTAAATTAGATTATTGGCTTGAAGATTGAGAGCCAATTTCACATTTCCTCAAAATATAGATTGGAAACTAAGAGAATGTAAAATGTTGGACATAATTGGTTTGATCTAAGTTAGCTGCCGTGATTAGTTGCTCAGATTCTTGGGAAAATGCGCTTGAAGATGACAAATATAATAGGTTTATTAATGCGCAGTACTTCATTTTGGCTTATGTTGTTCAGACTTAAAGAGACTGTCATTGAACTCAGAATGCGACTTGTCCTATACTAGTGCATCAGTTGAAACATATAGAGAACATGAGCACTTTATCAATGTTATTGGGGCCTATAATTGTTTCAGTTTCAGCCTATTATCACAAAGAAAACATTGTGAAAGTTGATTCTTTGAAATGTTTTCCCTAGAGTTATCTTATCTACCTAAGTACTATTGATGTCTTGCTCCCTTTTTAATTGTTTGCCGTTCTTAAACCAAAAGTATTCTTTAATCTGGAACTTTACTTCCGAGTCCAGCCCAGCCATGTATCTATAGTCAGAACAGAACTTATTTACTTTGAGAGCTAATATTATTTGTTTCTGTTTTCTATAAGAGATTTTTTGATTACGGTATGCAAAATGAGTGCACTCTTGTCTCCATATTCCTAGATACACAGACCTGTTAATCCGTGTTTTCTTCCTTCCTACTCGTTATATTGTTATATGTCTGTGAGCTACTCATAAAGGTCTATGCTATTTGATTCATAACTACTTCATGGGTCTTTGTTAAAATGGAATACTCTTGAGTGAGCTTATTTGCTGAAGAACTGCTGATTACTACTTCATCTATTACATTGAAATGTATTCAAGATGCTGAAACTCATTCAAGATTGGTTCATGCATACAGGCTAACTACGTGTCATGGTTTAGTCAATTCAAGGCTTATGTACTTCATCTATCACATTTTATCTATTCTACAACCATCTTTAGAATGTCGTCTTTTGAAAAATCTTGTTTATAGTGAGATCTCTACATTATCTAAAGGTATGAAAACATATACTTTTACCTCTCCACCTCATAATGACCTTAACTGTCTGAAAGTTGCATGTATGTGCAAGATATTGGTTGAACTTTTGTTTTGAATAAGCATTGTTCAAAATCTTCCATCTCTCTGGGTGGAAACCAACAAGAAAAATTGATAACTTTTTTAAAGAATTTGCAAGCGCTGACTGTGTCAGTTGTCTCGATATATGTAGGTATGATTGTATATAATTCCCTCCAATAACGTGAAATCTGATAAATCTCCATTATGCATACTTACCTTGGGCTTGTGAATTGACTGTTTTGTTCATCCATTAAAGATGAACTACCGATATCAAACGTAAAAATATTAGTAAGCCTCAAAATGATGCATTTACCCTTATGCAAATAACTTATAAAGCTTCAGTGGGTGAGAACTTAATTTATGGTTGATTAGTTCCATTATCTTTTAATCCCCGTCTCCGCGATTGAAATCATTGCTCAAGTTAAGTTGTTCTGATGAGTGGTTAAGTTAAGTTAAGTTGTTCTGATGAGTGCTCAAGCAGTGTGCTTATAATGCCAGTGTCCAACTTATGGTTATATGCTTCATGGGTTTTTCTTTATCACTCTAAGTTTTGTACGATGAGATTGTTGCAGTAAATGGGAGGTAATCTTTAATATGGTTATTTTTGCAGCCAGTCGGCTTGGGAAAGATAGCAAAGCTCATAAATGCTGGGAAGATAGATTCTTCAGAATTAATCACAATGAAAACCCTCAAAGTAAGCATTGCTACGTGGT
>JAYMSH010000477.1:0-10995 GCA_036897905.1 Aragoa cleefii | reverse complement strand
AAGAACCGTTTGATTGAAGTTTGTTAGAGTTCAATGGTTGAGATTAGATTCCATTTCAGTTACAAAGTTGCTATATAAAGACTGAAAGTGTTGTAACAACTTCAACAACTTCACATTATCAATAACAACTTTCTGTTTTGTTCCATTTCTCTCTCTGTTTGTTTTTTGCTGGTTAACAGAGCTCTGCTCTTTCTCTGTCTCTTTGATTGTCTGCCATGGCTGCCTCTTTGTAGCTTTCCTTGTTTCTTATATGGTATCAGAGCCTTGCTCACTCCTTCCGCATCAGAAATCTGTTTCTGTTTCATGAATCCATTATCCTATCTAGATATATTGGTAAATCGAACGAACCGTGAAAATTGCGCAACAATGGCTGATGATCGATTGAATCCGTTTTACCTCTACACAGGTAATAACAATGGCTGATAATATTAAATGAATGACAGATAGCTTCAATTTAATTCTTATACCAAATGATAGTGCACCAGATCAAGTTCATCAATATGTGCAAATGTACGTACTACAATCACATATAGAACAGTAGAGACAACAAATGACTCATTGTATCTTTACATAGCAAAACAATTTTTCCAAGAAAGAAAAAGACTAAGCCATACATTCTCCAAACATCATCTTTTCTTTAAAGGGAAAGACTTTTACCAATCCATATAAAAAAACATAACTGAATATGCAGCTGTGCTTGAAATATTGTAAATTAGATAATGAAATATTGACCCAAATTAGAGTGTTTCACAATTATATCAGAGGGATACACATGTATTCTGCCCAGAAAAGTCTATGATTTCTCAACTTTGAAACTGGATTCGCGTGATCCTGCTAACGACTAGAATGCTAAGGACAGGGGCGGATCTATTCAGCCCTGAGTGGGGGCAGTTGCCCCTACTCATTTTTCTCCACCTACCCCCAAGTTATTAGTATTTTGTAATTCAATCCCCCATTAAATGAAATTTTTTATATTTTGACCCCCCCTAAATAAATTTTACTGCATATGTTTCACTTTTAAATATAAATTTTTTATCGTTACAGCTAGAACTATCCGATGCTAAACTACTCAATATATTGATTGCCTCACACAAGTAGTTCAAGCTTTCATCACATTTCTTCAATTGAAAAAAAAGCAATACCCAAGAACAAGTTAATATTTGCAATGCTCGCACTCAATGTCACTTCAGCATGAGGAGAGCTAGAGCTATTCTTATTTTCAATCAAGACTTTCAAAGCCCTCTCTCCAAACTGGACTACCATCTTAGGATCCTTTTCCTCTTGCAGAAGTTGACCTTCTATTTTCCATAACTCCAAATCCAGTCCCTTCTCCTCGAAGCACGATTCCGTTTTCGCAAACACTTGGAGCCTTTCATGGATGGACTTGGCAGAAGCGAAGGCTTGTTCAAGCTCTTGTTTAGTCATGATGATGGATTCTCGGAGAAATTGATTGAACTATAACATTCAATATAATCAATCAGACGATGATATTGTTTTCTGAATCGATGACAAAAGAAATAAGAAAAAGAATGAAAAATAGTATCTGGTGTAGTATGTATGGATTCTGGTGGCATGAAATTGAAAATGGAGAGAATGAAAACGAGTCTGTGAATAGCAGAATGAAGTAAATTGCAGCTGTAGATTGAATGAATGAATGAATGAAATTAACTGAACCTTGAGCTTGAATGTACGGATGATGATGGATATATATATATATAAAATAATAACCGCCATTGTATGGCAGTTGTAACTAATTGTAACAGAACCAACTCACTCTGTTTCTCTCAATCTAACAAACAAAGTAACAAACCAGCTCAGTTCTAATGCAGTTTTTTCTTTCCCGCCTAGAGAGAAAGACAACTGGCCAAATAAAAAAGAAAATACTTAATAATTATTATAATGGTAGTAAAACAGAAAGCACCGATTTTGATTTGGATTTTCTCTGTTAGAATCACTCCGACGTGGAAAGGAGAGAAGAAAGTAAACAATTCTTCTCCTTCTTCTCATAGTCATGGACGAAATCATGGTGTCTGCCTGCCTGATACAAATTACACTGACAAATTGTTTTTTTCTGAGAAACAAACAAACAAACAAGCCCTAACTAATTCTGGTGAGGAATTGGCTCTCCAAAAAATGGTCGGAGGGGGTTGGCGGCTATGACGGGGCCTTGCGCAACATAGAGTTGATTCATTACCGAGTACCAACTCGATCATACAAAAACCATCCAAGCTCTGTACAAAGATAACATCAAGGATTGTAAATGACTCTAAAGTGAGAAAGAAAAAGGACATAAAAAAAGAGTTCTGTAATCAGGGTCGGTATCAGGACCAGTTCTTTATTTTCCGATCACCTTGAAGGGACAAGAGAAAGGTTAGGTACCAGATTTGAACAGGTGACACAGGATTTTTAGTCCTCTGCTCAAGTGACAAATATCCCAATCCATAATGTTATATTATTTATGTGAAACTATCGACAGTATGAAGATGACGAAAAGTATGCTTAAACCAGCTGAGAGTTCAGACTTAAGCAGCAGCATTTGAAATATAATAATTGAATGTTGAAATTCCGCAACCTCTTTCATGCTTTTTAAAACTCAACTATATATGTAATGATGTTTCTAGCTAGTGATCATTAGTGACCTCACCTGAGATGCTACAGATATTGAATACTCCAGGCCAGAAAGATATAGAAATGCTAAGCATAACTGAGAAGGCAAAGACGTGGAATCTAAAATTCCCCAAGAAACAAAATACTAACAGATTTCTAAAAGAACTTGGAGAGATATTATCCATTCAAAACTGAGAAGCAGGTTTAGAAAGGAGTGGGAGAGCTGAGGTGGTTTCGGTAAACCGGTGCATGAGCTGAGGCTGACACTGATACTGAATTCGTTTCTGTAAAAGTTGCGTTCTTCTATGCAAGAAGACACAAAGATCTAGCCCTAAGTTTTCCTTGTGAGCAAAAGCAGGAAAAAAAAAAGAAAAAAAAAATGCAGCTCTTGCGATCATGAACTTACTTTTCGACGAATAGATAAGTGTTCACTGGGGTGTTGTTGTAGAACCAGCTGATTTAGAAACTTGTGAATAAGTCCTTATCAGTCCTGTCTTTGTATCATTCAGCACAGAAAGTTGCATTGGAGACCAATATTTTACACTTAGAAATCATAATGAAAGACATGTCAGATTGAACTTGCAAAAAAGGTCAAAACATAAATTACAGTTTACAATAGTCAGCTTTGCAGGGTTTTCAATTTCTAGCTTGTCTGTTTTCTTGTGGATAAGAACATCAAAGAAAATGCAACTTTTGCAATCATTTCCCAATCCACAAGCTGAACAGTGTTGTGAGTTGTGACAAGCTTGTGCGCTGATTCGTCACAGATGCATGTGAATTCTCAAAGATCAGCCTAAGCAACAACGAAGAAAGCAGCAACACAAGCGAGAGACACATTTTTACGCCTTAACAGGGCAGATGATCAACAGCTGCACTTCTTCCTAACAGAGTTTTTTCAGAACTAAAACAGAAATACAGATACTCATAGCCATGTTTAACAGTTCAACTCTTCTATTTTATTGCCAACACTCAACATCACAACAAAATTGAAATTCCATGTATAAGACTGAGAAATCCTCAAGCTCCAGGCACGATTCCGATATTAAAACTTGCATAAAGCTTGCTAGTAGGAACTCTCATTAGAATGTTACAGTAACAATCAACATCCCACATGATGCAAATGCTATTACTCTAAACTGATTCTGAGATGAAAACTAAAAAGAGTAACTGCACTTCAGTGCTATGAAGTCTCTTGACCTATACTTCTAAGCCGTCAAATCCCCTAACGCAGACACATAGTACTTCAAAAAGGTTTATCAGAACTTGGAACTACTTGATTCAAACCATCGGCGCCTTCAATGGTTCTCTGGTACCTAAAAGAGTAACTAACAGTAACATACATCACCTATAGAACAGTAAACACACGTGTCAAGACAATCAGCAACAGCTTGATTTCTTCTAGTGTAATATTTTCTGAATCAAACTTCATGCTCTTCAGAAATAGCACAAGTCCTCAATCAGAGCTCTCGTCAAGTCCTTCAGCACTCTGAACAGCTTCATCAAGCTTCTCTTTGCCCTTGTCATGCATCCCTCCAGCCTCTTTATTACCTTCACTTGAAAGATGATCGCGAGAGGGTAGCTGAGAAATTCAAAGAAAAGGACTTAAGTCATACATTCTCCAAACATCCCTGCTTACGGGCGGGAATTGGATATGTTAATGTAATGTAATGTAATGATATTCTCCAAACATCATCTTTTCTTTAAAGAGAAAGACTTCGACCAGCCATATAAGAAACATAACAAAACATGCAAATGTGTTTGCAATTGGAACTGTCAATCAATTTAGAAGGATCATCTTTTTGCCTCAGTTCAAATAATTAAGTAGAACACGCTTCCAGATGTACCAAATGCTATTCAAAATGGTATAAGTAACAGAAACTACTAATACAACACTGCAGAGATCGATGATACATAGTGCATTTGATATGCAGCATAATACAGGCCATGGAAACAGCTGATAAACACTTGAAACACCTAATCTGGCCATCGAAGTAGTGTATTGCACATATTTAGAGTTCAAAAGACTAGTCAGGACAAATTAATTATAGATTAACAGAATGAGCAACAACTATCATAACAAACTTACCCGTTCATCCTCTGAAATTCTGCACTGTGAATCCATAGCTGATAAACCTTCCGCATCTTCGGACTGAGGCAGACTGTACATTTTCGCCTTCCCCTTCAATAGGTTTAGTAGTGTAACGGCTTCATCCAGAAAATCTTGCTCACTTGGTGCCAGCCCTTTAATACATTCAACTATCAACTCTTGCCGTTGTATTGCAGTTTCAAACCCAGAAGCAACCGTGGAAGGATCTATCTCTTTACTCTCAAGAATTTCGCTGGCAGTCTTGACATGCTTCAGCGCGTCAGAAACTTTTCCCAGATTACAATAAGCCTTGGCCATGGTAATATGGGCTGCATGTGCTACTTGAGCTCCTTTCCCATCCTTTACATCAGCATGTGACACCACAGCCTTGAGAGCACCAATTGCCTCTCCATTACTACCCGACTTCGACATAATCAGCATACAACCGTTCCTGAGCTCTGCTTCAAGAAATTTAGAAATGTCAGTCGTGTTCTTCAAGACACTCAAGGCTAAGTGATTTTGCTCAGACGCCTTGACGTATTCCCCTAATTCATAATATATATCCCCAAGAGACCTCCTAAGTTCAGCAAGCTCCACTGAATTAGGCTCCAAACGTTTCGTGTATATCTCCAAGGCTTTCAAACAATACAGAAGAGCATCTTTATAACAATGTGCTTCTACATAGACATCAGAGACACCCATACACGCATGCCCTAGCTCAAGACAGCCTTCCTTCATCTTCCCTATATACATCATAGCCTTCTTCATATGACCAGTAGCCTCATCTGTCTTATTCAAGTAGTACATCATAACCCTAAACATCTCCAGATGAGTAGAATGTGCAAAAGCTAAAACTGCATCATTACAGGTAGAACTATGTGCCGCTAAAACACTCAAATATCTGATGGCGGAATTACAGTAGTTCACGCCCTCGTCAAACCTTTTTAACACAAAACACGCTGAACCCAACGTCATGTAAACATTTGCAATGAAGATACTCGGAGGACGAGAACTACTATTCTGATTATTGATCAAGCCTTGTAAAGCTTTCTGACCATAACTGAGTGCGATAGCAGGACGTTCTCCCTCTTGGAGAAGTTGAGCTGCTAAACTCCATAACTCCAAGCACATCTCCTTCTCCTGGAAGATCGAATCCATTCTCATAAGCACTTCGATCATCTTATCAGTGGTCTGGGCAGAAGTGAAGGCTTGTTTAAGCTCTTGTTTTAACTTGAGAATATCAGCGATATTGCGCTCTGCTTCGACCAATTCAGAAATGCAAGCCAGGTTCTTCAAACCCTTCAGGGCCAACTTATTTTCAATAGACGCCTTCTCATATTCCCCTATTCCATAAAATACAGCCCCAAGAGACCTCCTAGCTTCAGCAAGATCCTCCGATTCAGGCGGCAAATGTTTCTTGTATATCTTCACGACTTTCAAACAATACGGAAGAGCTTCTTGGTAATTCTGTGCTCCTACATAGACATCAGAGACATCCTTATAGGCTTGACCAAGTTCTAAACAGCCTTCCTTCATCATCTTCTGCTTAACATCCAAAACCCTCTTCATATGAACAGCAGCCTCCTCTATCATGCCCGTATACATTTTAACCCTAAACATCTCGTGGTGGGTACCAAGTAAGCAAGATAAAACCTTATCGTTACAGGTAGAACTATCAGACTCTAAAATACTCCATCGTTTATCAGCCTCACGCAAGTAGTTCAAGCTTCCATTGCAATTCTTCAATTGAAAACATGCACAACCCAAGTTTAGGTAAACCTTAGCAATGAAAATAGTCGATACCTCTTTTATATGAGGAGGATCATAAGGATTCTCATTATCAAGCAAGACTCTTAAAGCCCTCTCACCATAAAAAATTGCCATTTCAGGATACTCTTCCTCTACGAGAAGTTGACCTGCTAACAGCCATAGCTCCAAGAACAGCTCGTTCTCCTCGAAGCTCGACTCCATTTTCGTAAGCGCGTCGGCCATGTCAGCTGCGGACTTGGAAGAATAGAAGCCGTGTTTGAGATCTTCTTTATTCATGATGATGGATTCTCGGAGAATTCAATCAATCAGAGTGATGATATTGTTTTCTGAATCGATGAGAAAGAAACAAGAAAAGTATCTGGTGTAGTATGGTTTGGATTCTTGTGGCATGAAATTGAAAAGGGAGAGAATGAAAATGAGTCTGCGAATAGCAGAATGAAGTGAAATGCAGCTAATAGAATGAATGAGTGAAAACTAACTGAATCTTGAGCTTGAATGTACGGATGATGATAGATATATTAATGTATGATAATAACCGCCATTGCAGTTAGTTATAATAACTACCAGTAACA
The DNA here is from genome assembly GCA_036897905.1 of Aragoa cleefii. NCBI lineage: Eukaryota > Viridiplantae > Streptophyta > Magnoliopsida > Lamiales > Plantaginaceae > Aragoa > Aragoa cleefii. Next base: position 3,960 of record JAYMSH010000477.1, on the reverse strand, counting down.
GGACGAACCAATTCTGTTTCTCTCACTCTAACAGCTAACAAATTCAGTTTCAGTTTTTTCTTTCTCGCTCAAAGAGAGCTAGAAAGGGCGAAATTGGAAAAAGAAAATAATAATCGTAACAGAATCAGCTCCGATTTTGGCTTTTCTCCGATGTGGAAATGACAGAAGCTTCTTCTTCTCCTCCTCCTCCTCCTCCTCCTCCTCATCATAGTCATGGACAGCATGGTTTCTACCTGATACAAACACAACACTGACAAATTATTTCTCTGAAAAACAAACAAACCCTAACTAATTTTGGAGCGAAAGAGGGAGAAACGATTCTTCTCCTTCTCTCATAGAAAGAAAGGGCAGATGAATGACTGGTGCCTACAAGCCGTTCGTGTAAAGCTATTCGGTCAACGCTCGGTTCATATTCGAGTTGACCAAACACGAACAAGTTCGCGAACGTGTTTGGTTAGTAACGAACCGAGCAACGAGCGGCTTAGACAGATGATGTTCGAGTGTTCGCGAACGTTCTACCCACTTGTGGTATTTTATTTTATTTTTCTGAATTTGAATTTATGTAATTAACATGTGTTATTTTACTCGTAAACGAGCTGAACGTTTGTAAACACAAACAAACGGATTGTTCGCGAACAAAATTTTAAGTCGAACGAACGGTTCGTTCGTAAACTAAATTTCGAACACAAGGGGTAAAACGTTCGTAAACGTCCGTGAATTTTACAAATTCATTACGAACCGAACACGAACTTAGGTTGTTCATCAAACACGAACATATTTCCATAAAAGAGCCGAACTGTTCATTAAGCCTCATGTTCGGTTCGGTTCGATTCGATTCGGTTCGCGTACACCCCTAATGAATTCTAATTTTCAATTGAACACAAAACTATACCGCAGGAGGAGGAGAGTATCCACCCGTCCACGTTTGTTTCATCGTTAGCCCTCGTTCCCGCCAAAAGCTTAGGGTCATTTGAAGAGGAGGCAAAATGTTATTATCGCAAGAATAATATAAGGAACAAAAAGTGTTTTTAAAAATACAGTGATAAAACTGTAACTTTTCAAATTTAGATGGTAACAAATCATCAATTTCACGAGATGCAAATCAGGTAAAATGTAAACACGCCATTAAGTGTACTATTCTCTAGTTCACCTGTAATGCACGAATACATTAAAAATTCAAAATTCATAAGATTCCGTATTGGAAATATGAACGGATATCATATCCGTATCTGATAAGTCAAATGGTGCATCACAATATAAAATTAAAAGAAGTTAAATAATACGCAAGTCGGATATATATCTAATTGTGTATTATATGTTGTTTAAATGAAGAATCTCAATATAATACCTTTAATTTGTTGCTACTTTATAATATGTATTATACTATGAGCTAATTATACTTTATAATATTATGCAAAACCAAATTTCAATCTTCAGTTTGAATATGAGTTGTGCAAAACAAATAGCTATAAAAATTACAATAGTTAAAAAAAGGAGTATTTTTCGAATTATCAAACCTAACCTAATTCTGACGAAGATAACAGCAGACATATTACACAGTAAATTTTAGATTGAACCATCCATATATTGCTACCGAACTTCTAATACTTAAAAGTGTAGCTTAACATGAACCAAAATACCTAGCAGAACAGTAGAATGGACAACAGTTAAATTCAACAGTTTTCATGAAAGAAGTACACCTGACCTGATCTGTTTGTCCATCCTCTTAAATGTTCAACCTCAGTCTTGTATTGAAATAAGGCCTTCACGAGCAATTTCGGGGGCTTCTATGCTACTAGACAGCATTTCAAGTTCTTCTTGTGTTCTTAGCTACCTTCTCGTCAAAGTTGATTGCTGGAGAATAACTGGAGAAAGGAAAGACCACGGCTAAGCAAAGTTTTATTTTCTCATCCCATAATCTTGTGAAGCTGAAAACAAGAACGCAACAATTTCAAATACTAAAGCAAATAATTTGTTTCCGATTAGCGAGTCATGCTATCCATGAACAAAGATACGATAACATATTCAATCTAATTACTGAAGTTCTATGTGATGACAAATCCTTGTAACCAAGACACGAAATGTTACAATTCTCATAGGAAAAACTTCTAGATTCCGCTTGGATGAAACATTAATAACTATAACTAGAAAGAAAAGGGACAGAAAAAAATTTGGACCACCATTTCTCGATTTGTGCGTGTCATCCTTGCTCAGATGCCATGAATGACACATTAGTAACTGTAACTAGAAAGAAAAGGGAATGACAGGGGCCGTGAATGAAACATTAGTAACTGTAACTGTAACTGTAACAGTTATGAGATGTTCAAAAGTAAGACATACCACCCACACCTTTCGGCACCATTTCTATGAAAATCTACTCAGTCTTACCTACCTTTCAAGTTCCATGGAACATTGTATTATAGGTCATCACATCATGCATCAAGACTATTCTATACTACTCCGAAGCTTTCTGTGGGTTTTTTGCTCCCAATAAGGCAGACCTACTTCTAAATGCTTGGGGACAAATTTCTCTTTCAACCTTCACACAGTAATTTCTAAGCATGGTATTCTCTTCTCCACTTAAGCAAACCAATGAGAAAATTATTTCAGTAACATTGGACAGAGAAGCTTTGTTTCGATCAGCATGTGAAACCGCACCCTTCATAATTCAGTCAGCACATTGACGTTTTTGATCTCTGCTTTGAGCAAAGCAGAAGTGCAAGCAACATTGCTTCTTCAAAACACACTGAGATAACTGATTTTGCTGAAGTGTCTTCTCGTATTCCCTAAACGCATCATAACTCATTCAAGATCCATTCTAAGTTGCGCCACCTCCGCCGATCCAAACAAAAATGGAAGCACTTCAGGATTCTTAACTGCAACATCAAGAAACATCCTTACAGACCACCTTAACAAGTTCGTTCCATTAATACCTTCCACGGTAGTTTTCTTTAATCTCCACTTATGAGATGCTCAAAAGTAAGACATGTACTACTCCCCACACCTTGGGTCATCATTTCTCGGTGAACATCCTCAGCCTTATTTAACTTTCCAATTCAATGAAACACTGTAATAGGTAACCACATGCTATACCTTCATGCTCTTCTCCTCAATTCTTTCATTATCACAATATGCTGCCATTAACATTATTATAACTATATAGTTTTGGTACACGATCAGAATGAGCACCTTTCAAATAAATATGATACACGGAACAACTTGGCACTACACAAAAAGAGCTTATCACAGATATCTTATCACCCAACTAATATTTAGGAAAAGAAACCTTAATAATAGATACTTATCGGAATAACTTTCTGGGGTTCCAAGCAAAGGAGCTTCCAATATCCAACCTATTCAACCAAGATAATAGACAAAAAGACACTAAATCTAGAAGAACAGCAGCAGCAAAAAAAGGACCATTTCTCAATGCATGTCATCCTTGATGAGGGGCCATGCTAATCTTCTCCGTACCGTTGCAATATTATCAGATATTCCAGGAGGGAAAAGCTGATGTATTGGAGGCAATGCTATATATATCCTTTTGAAGTTCTGTAAACTAGCGATGTGGGAAAGTTGACTGCTAGAGGATACCAATACAACTATTCTTGTGAAGCTGAAAACAAGAATGCAACAATTTCCAATCAGCGAGTCATGCAATCCATTAGCAAGATGAGATGTTCGAGTGAACGGAATCAAAGTTCTGTGTGGTCAGAATATGGATTCTGCAACAGCAATATAATATAGTCGGAAACCCGTGCAGTCTCGTAGCTTCATACTGGCCACGACAACCATAACTACAATAACAGGCATCGTGAATCTTCTACTACCTCTTCAGAAAGTTCCATTGAGATGCTCAAAGGGAAGAAAGAAAAAATAAAATTGAGATGCTCCAAAAAGGAAGGAAAAAAATTTGGACCATTTCTCGATTTGTGCGTGTCATCCTTGCGCAGGGGCCAT
>JAYMSH010000476.1:0-11005 GCA_036897905.1 Aragoa cleefii | reverse complement strand
GAGACATTATAAAAAAAAATTTACTCACGTTAAGGAGACTACAATGTCTGTTTTAATGTGATAAATAGTTGTTATAACCTGCAGATATATTCTAACATTGAAGTTCAAAATTTAAAGGTGGTTCTAAATTTTCGATATTAAACATGAGCATTTAATAATCAAGTTATCAATTTTAATACGTTAAATGGTGGTTTTATCATGTAATATTAAATTTATTATAATTATGAAATTGAATGTTTTAATATATTAACTAGCAGACATAAGATATAATATGACATCTTTTTACTTTGAAAATTGTACGTATCTCAACACGACAATCAAATTGATCGTTAAGACCATTTGTTCAGAAATTACACCCGAATGGTGTAAGCTTGTTCATGTTCAATTCAAGAGTTCATGAAATTCATTTAAAATATATATATCTAATATAGATAACGCATTTACTTTGCTGGACGAACGCTTAATTATGGCTCAGGGTATAAGATAAGGACCAGAGCTACTGGCCCCCTATCTTACCCTAAGCACTAATTAAGACTGTTTGTTCACGTGTTACAACGAAGGGTGTAAGCTTGCTCATGTTCAGTTTAAGGGTTGATAAAATTTATTTAGGGTATAGATATCTAACATAGATTACACATTCACTTTACGTGATAAAAATACAACGTTAAAAGACAGTTTTAACATGATAATTGACATCTTTAATACGTAAGAGAGCAATTGTATAATGCATAAGATATTTTGAATAAAACCATTGTTGTTATATAGATACTTGCATTTTAACATAATATATGACAATTTTAATGTGAGCAGAGTCAATTTGAATATGATAAATAACAACTTTAATGTAACCCTTCTTCTTCATTGGTCTCGTACATGACATCTAAATTATAGTCAATTTCACCTACATAGGCTTTAAATTATAGTAGAGCCTAGGTTCAAAAAAAGAAAGAAAGAAAAATCTATTTTTACAAGGAACTCCTTTATAAAAAAATAAATTAAGGGAAAATGAGGTTAAACTTCTGCTATTTTAAATATACATAAGCTTGTAGGAGGTATGTAATCAAGAAGGCACCAAATAAGTTGCAAAAGGCTATGCAAATTCAAGCTTCTAGACCATGATGATCAGTGGTTTAGGACATGCAATATTGCTCCTATCGACTTACATGTAGCATCAAAGTAATGAGAAATCTATCAAGCTGCACAATGAAGTTTATACATAGGCACAAACAAATAGGCAATTCAGGTACCTATTCATCTGGGAATTTCTACGGAAACAACCGCTATCCACTGATATCTCCCACAAACGACACGGCCACAAATAAACATCGACTCAGAGTTGCATTCGGTATGTTATTTCATTAATAACCATGGCTCCCTTTTTTCACGGAACAAGTCGAAAAATGTTGGCAATCTCATCTTACCCGCATACGACATAGGAATCGTTATGTTCCCCGACCACCTGAAGATCAATAATCAGCCCTAAATCCAATACATAATCCACGTCCCAGTCCGCACCAATCGTTATGTGGCACTTTCACTATCACGTCCAGCGTTGTGTTCCCACTAGCAGCGAGCGAACCCGGGTCTGGAATTGAACCCCACACGATCACATTCCCAGCAGTCTTCACCCCGTACGTGATTTCACCGATTGGAATCGGGACAGCGTACGGGTTCAAAACAAGAACTTTCCCAAGAAGCGCTATACCGTCGAGGTCGAAACTCTTGAGGTCAACATCGGTCAACTTCGCCTCTGGCTTCGGCACAATGGCTACTGCCCCGGCTACGAGGTTCTTTGCCTGTCCGAAGATGTCCATCTCAAGACTAAGATCTGATGCAACAAACATGATGATGGAAAAATGAATCGTTTGTGTGGGTTATATACCAAATATTACAGCTAAATGCAGCGTGACTCTGAAGCTCTGCTTACTTTTAACACATTAATTATTTAAAGCTCCTAAATCTCATTGCATCAACGTTTGACTATTTTCAGTTCACGTGGAAACAACAAACCATATATTACTTTTGCTTTTAACAAATATTATATACTTTCTTGCGTGTTCATAAACTTTATACCATAAAAACAGCATGAAAGTGTTTAGCAGCAGAGGCTGTGGAATAATCATGCATCTCTCTTCTTCTTTTTAAACCCACAAGGAACAAAAGAATTATATGCATTTTCCCTTACATACCACTATAGAATCAAGAGAATTTAAAGCCTATATTCCGTGAGAAAGAAGAAAGAGGAAAAGTAACGTCAATTTATATACTCTAACTCAAAAAATCTTGTTAATTTATATACTTTAATTAATATTCCGTTTAAATTCAACTGGAAATTGTCCGGAGTCAACTCAAATTTAAAATCTCTGTCAATTTATATACGAATTTCGTGCGTGTAGTACACGCACGCGGCAATTTATAGAACAATATATATTACATGTCATTTTCTGCAACCATAAGTCATCTTATATGTATTATATATGCGAAATTTGTATATAATATTACATAAATTTTAAATTTGAGTTGACTCATGACAATTTTCGGTCGATTTTGAATGCAAAATCGATCAGATTATATAAATTGAGAATATTGTCAATTTAGAATATATAAATTGAATATCACCACATTAAAATATAAAAATTGACACATTTTCAAAATAAAATAAAAAAATTGAAATTTTACCCATATATTAGCAACAGCAATCCCAATTCACCATTCTAACAGAGCTGATGTTAGAGCAACATAAAAAATTTTAACATGCAAGTTCACTGAAAACAGTAATATTATAACACCAATTGGTACATACATACTCCATATGAATAGACAGAAGTGAAGCAAGTAGTACTCATCGTCTTCAGAAGAAATGCTTTCATATTTCACTCATCTTGCTGCAGATTCTTACAATATGTAGTCACCTGAAATAGTCAGTGCCATGATGCAGGCAATACATGGTGTACAGTCAGTGGCGAAGCCACATGGAGCTGGTGGGGTGGGATGATAGAAACAACACACGTAAACAAGTTGGATCCCAACGAATAAAAGAAACTATCCTGAGCCAATTCACCATTCTAGCAGAGTTCATGTAAGAGCAACATATACTAACTGTAGAATGATTTTCCAGCATCAACTACTTGAGATAAGAAAAGGTTACAAAATAACATATAAAGAGGATGATATTAAAGTAAATGAAGATTGGAGCAATCGTATCAGAAAACCAAAAGACACTGCTAATTGTTAGTATTTGATACTGACTGATAGTATCCACTACTGAGAAATGGACAATATATTGGCGATAAAACAATCGCAGAGAACTTGTGATGTTCTAAAGGTAAATAAGCAGAAGTCTTGAATTTGAGACATCCCGATATCCCCAATGACTCGCACAATATCCTGATGAAATGAATCACATCTTCCTGAGCAAGTCTCTCCTAGTTTTGCAATTACTTGCAATGAGTGCTTCCCAGATATCAGGTATATGAGGACCGTCAAGTTTCTGAGTGAACTTCGCATAAGACTTTCGCCAATTGTTTAGAGAAAAAGAACAACCGGGCAATAAGTGACAGGTACAAGTAAAATGTGTGAACCTGTTGAAGATGCCTATCCATCACGTGGCAACAGCCACAAACACCTTGTGCCTATGAACTCTTGTCAACTTACATAATTGGTTCTCACATCTACAATCTCCTAATCCTAAATCGCCGTATATGTTATAGATGTGGGACTTCCTGTAAATATACTGATGTATACTGTGATAATTTGCCATGATAGTGAAAGTGAGTTACGCCTCTCTGGAGAAATCGGTTGGAGCCTAATACTGTCGTTAAAAATATCAGCAACAGTCTAGGGAAAATATGGGAGAGAGATGACACCTTTAGCAGAAGGGTTCCTCATGTGCTGGGGTGACCTTATTAATTTGTATGTCAACCACTCAACCTTATGGAAGGGTGATCAAGGCAGCCGAGTAGCCATTCGTGGGAGTGGGGCCTAGAATTTTTTCCTTTCCCGCTCCGATTCCATTTCTTGAGAAGCGTTTATGTCGTGTCCTTCAAGGTCAGCATGGCTATGCAGCGGTGCACTATTCAATGTTCTTTGAGGCAGAGGAGGCTCGGGTAAAAGCTCAATTAACGCATCCTTGCCCTTGCAATGTTAGCCACAACGTTTATGGGAGAATTGTTGCATGGCATATCAATCAAAAGTTCTCAAGTGAGTATAAGAAAAGTTGTTATCGGACTGGTCTTTTTGATAAGCCGCATAAAAGCAGCAGCAGCAGCCCTATTATAGAGCCAGCTGAGTTTGGTTGCCCAGTGCCTGTTGTAGACGATGTGCTTGTTTTTGTGCCGAAAACTGCCTCCCTTGTTTTCAAAGTTGACTTGCATGTGTCGAATGGACTTGGTCGTAAATTACATTTTAAAGGCACATGTACAACAACTGTAACGGTGCGTAAGAGAGATTTGCAGATCATCAAGTCTGAGGAGGCGGCGGATTACATCATGGAGTTTTGTGTGATGGGAGAATAAGGCCGAGCATCTTGTGAAATGGAGAAAACTACCCGTATGCTGATACTCTTTGATGTTTATTGCGTTGTGAACATCTAAACTGGATTATTTATTACCTAGTGCGACTTCTCATGTTAGCATCTTCGACGTGCTCTGGCAATAATTCTTAATCAGCCTCGTATTGGTATAATAATATGTGTAACTGATGAATCAATCAACCATGATCACATCTTATTATTTTGAAAATTCAGAACCCAGGCTGATTCCGAGCCATTTCTGTAAGCGTATTTGTGATTACATTCGAATCAATGAATCAGGATTAAAAGCATATCTAAGAAAGAGAGAAACAACACGAGGATGTGGTTTCAGAAAACATGGCTCGTGTTCCACCAGACTAAGTACTTCACACGTTGAACAATGAAATCTTAGCATCAAAACAACAGCAGATTAATTGATCAAGCCCACATGACACAGCGGATTCAAAGCACATCTGGGAAGGAAAGAAATAACACTGGAATATCTCCTAAAGACCAGCAATATAGGATACGTACGAACAAACACAAATATAAGCGATACAGGTGCCTTCTAAGCTGGGAACCTCCACTCACAACCATTACCTCAGATCTCATTTGATTCACATAATGACTTAACCACACCTTTACGACGAGGCGTACTTCCCTTCTTCACGTTGAATGCTTCACCAACTTTATTTATATAGGGAGCAACAAATTTCTGAAAGAACACAAAATTGGTCACTGTGCAAACTGTTGGAAGAGTCGGCCATTTTTTAATCAGACTCCTCTTCTCCAAAATCCTTAAAACTTGCAGCCTTGGTTTATACAACTTTTCAACACTACATAAAAGTGATGTTGGGTAGTCAACAACACACGACACATCATACTTCCCCGTCTTAAGCAGAACCTCTTTTACATCCTTTATCTTCCGCGTCGAAGCAGCAAGCACCATAGGTGCACTCCTAAACACTCTCAACATGTCATCTTCAGAAAATCCCAAATCCCGAAAACTCTTCAACTTAAGCACCCAACTCTCATTGTTCATTGAACCGAAAACTCTTAAAGCATCGATGAATTGCTTAGAGGTCCTCTCGACACCCATCTCATCAACCTTCTGAACAAATCGCCTAACGTTTTCCGGCTTAAGCATGAAGAAATCCGGAAAAGTATGTATAAGACTACTAATCTGCTCCAATGGAACACCACAGCTCCTTAAGAATCTAACATTCGGTAACATAGCCTTTTCTAGATCACAAAAAAACAACCAACCAGGTTTCTTTAGAAGTTCAGGAAATCGAGCATTCGATCCTAACAAGCCCTTTAACACAGATAGCGAGGGGACGATTTTACTAATCCCACTATGCTGCAACATAAGTGGAGCATTCACTACCATCTCAGTAATTTCATCAGCAGAAAAGCCATACTTCTTGAAAATCTTGATTTTGGGCTTCATTCTTTTCTCACTGTAAGAGAGTAAACGAGGGCAATCCCTCACCATTTTGTCTAATTGGGTGTCTGAAAACCCGCTTTCTTTGAGGAATGAAAGTAGTGAATCAGAGTTTTGTGGGCTTTTAATCCGGGGTAAAAAAGAGGCAATCTTTGAAGCTGTTAGTGGCGAGAAGTGGTATTTGTCAATCAAGAATTCAGAAGGTGAGGTTTTGATGTTACCAGTAGAGGTTGAAAAGCAGTAAAGGGATGGACGAAAATGGGATTTGCATATGTAATTGGAAGAATTACAATAGGGAAACAGGCAGCAGATACGGAATTTACGAGCATATACAGAAGCCATTAATAGTGATAATTATACTTCAACAGTATATATGTGGATCAAACAATGAATCAATCGAATGAGCTAGCTAACAGTGGTAGTTTTCTTGCCTGGGAAGGTGAAGGATTCTTCTTCCTGTTTGAAGAATTGACTGCTCGGCGCCTCTGCCTCTTTTTGAACATAGCACTGCTGCTATCGGGCGTGACTGAATTACAACGAGAACTAGTGTGAGAACCGGACCGGGTTAAAACCGGAAAATCTAGTATAAATTATCGGTTCAACCGGTCTAGTCCACCAGACCACTCATTGAACCGACTTCATACCCCTCGGTTTTCACCTCAGTTCCAAAGAATTGTAAAATCACGAAAACCGAATAAGTGTGTCTTGGTGAAGTTGAAGTTAAATCCCAAAAATAAGAATTACTAAAATCGGCTAAAATTTTTCATTTGAATGTTGGGGCTAGAACCCTTGGGTGGTAGTCAAGGTATTCTTGCTCTGCCACCACCTGAATTGACCTTTTCGGCCAACACAACCATCACATAACAAGACACCTTGAATTGATTGCGCAGACTTAGGATGACACGAAATACTTTGGGAAATGTGATGTAAAAGGAGGGAAGACATAGAAAACTAAGTATTGGAAGTGTTGAAAGCTAAAGATAGCGACTCGAGTTGCTAAAACATAACCGAACACTGAAATTGCACCGACTCCTTATCAGAGGCAAATGAAGACGCACTTCTTTATCTCATTGTTGAAGAATTCGAAATAAACATTTTGCTTCTTAATCTTCACACAGTTAGCACATCACGATATTTTATTTAGTATTATGTGCACTTCAATCATTGCAAACATACCTTTTACGTCACATGCTAGCAACCAAAATATAATCATCACATCATAATTACAATCAAAACACTAATTACTCTAAAGACAATTTCGTATATATCTACTCTCACAACTGCGAACGTTTAACCAAACTTAAAATATAATTTGTGCATTATTATTCTATGTATGGAACACATTTTAGAAGAAACTACCTAACGTATATATTAAACGATCTCAACCTTTTAAATGATTCATATAAATCTAAAATCAAAAGAAATATATGCACTTGATATCATTTATTTAAAAAACAATTGATGATGTTAGATTACTCAGAGTTTCAATCATCTATAGGAGATACACACACTCCATTTGAAATAGATAACATAGATTATATTTTAGATATTTTTATTGTCAATGAAATTACCTCTGGTATAAAATTAGATTAAATAAAGAGGCTATAATAACATGGCTTAGGCAAGTCACCGAAACTGGAAAATGGAAAAGGAGGTGATGGTGTATTTTAGTGCAGAAAATGGGAAAAGCCAGAAATTCCTCAAAAACCTCCATGTATCCACCTTTATACACTATCATTTCAACACCTCATCACCCCTCCTCCAACTACTACTCACTCCCTCACTACCCAGAACCCATTACTACCTGTTAAGCTAACGTACCAAAGCCAAAAACCCAAGAAACCAAACAGATTCTCTGAACAAATTGAGCTTTCTCCTACTGTTTAATTCACAATGAAGAAAACCCTTTTCTTTGCAGCAATTACTGTGCTGATTCTTGCCATTAATGGCATTTCAGCCAATCCCATTTACTCTTCCAGGCTGATTCACCGCTTTTCGGATGAATTGCGGCTGGCTGGCAACAAAACGACGTCGTGGGCGGAGAAAAGTGTGAGAATGCTGTTGGGCAGTGACTTGAACCGGCAAAGAGTCAAGCTTGGTGCTCAAAATCACTTCTTGGTTGCTGCTCTGGGCAGCCAAACTTATGATTATGGCAATCCTTTGGGCTGGTATATGTTTTTTCTTTTCTTTTTTATTTTAATTTCGTATTTCGTATTCCAGACTCGAGCATCATTGTTGGAGTTTTCATTTTTAACTTCTGCTTATAGTTTATACAAGTCTTCCATTCATGCATTGTGGTTTATCAACTTTTTGAAGATTAAGGTGTATGTAAATTTTCATGGTTCTGCTGTTGTATATTGAGTACTGTGTTCTCTTGGATGGAAGTTGGTTATGTACATGTACAACAGTTTTTCATTTCTGTGCTTGTTGCTTGACCAGATAGCCCTGATTAAAATAAAATGCGGAAAAAATGATAACCGCTTCGGAAAGATGAGTGAAATGCAATTAAGGCATGATCGGTGGTGTCTTATTAGGCTGAACTAATGTCATGCATTTGGACTTTTCCATTCTTCTTTTTTTCTTTGTCTGTTTTAATTTTGGCTGCTAGTAGGGATTGGAAGCTGATCTCCTCTGTGAGAAGTTTCTCATTACTTTCAGCTGTCATTTTACTAGGTTGATATAATCTTAGGTGTGTACGAACATAGCTGGTGGGAGATAGAACTGATCCCACTTAAAAAGGAGTAGATTTATGTTCATTTCAGAAAGTGCAGTTCTTTCTTTTAAAAAGAGTGCGTCCCAATTTAACCCTGTGCTTGTCGAATAGGAAGGGCTGGGGCTTCCGTAAAAAGAGGCTAGGGCTTGCGTGAATAAAAAAGAGGAATGTTGTCGCTTGTAAGACTTGGAATGTAGCCAAATGAAGAAATTCGAATAGAACAAATCGTACCTTTTCATGTAATCTATAATTATTAGGTTCAGGTGATTTAGTAGCGTAGAGACAAATGTGCCTTTTGTTTAACGCCTTCTTTATCATGTCAAAAGCTACGATAAAATACACACAAGTCGTGGCATACTCCTATCTCTCCATCGATATTATTTGGTTACGTAGGAAGAATGACAAAACGACCACTTTGTGTATTGTGATAGTTTCATGTGTTCGCCCATCAAGGGACATATATCTATTTCTCTACACATCTTTCTTGTCATTCAGTGGCTTAGGTCCTTCTTTTTTTTTTTTAATTACAAGATTTTTTTGTTTTGGAAATAAGGAATAAGTTTGGTCAAGCTTTTATTAATGAAAGATTTTTACATAAGGGTGTTCTTTAAACTGCTGAACCTCATATTGGCAGGTTGACATTGTCTTACTAAATACTAATAAATGTAGAAAGCTTGGTCTGGCTTCTTTAATGAACGAAGCTTTTTTAGGTCTTGCTTAATTGAGATATGGAAGATTTTGTAACAAGATTAGGAAACACTTCCAATGCACCCGTGCACGTTTATTTTAAGTTGTAAAGTATCGCTCTATTATTAAGTGAAAGCCCGCCTGCCTACTTTTGGCTTTTTTTTTGGCTCTGAATTCATAGACTGCGCCCCTAGTGTCTACAGATTGTGCACATTTGGTAGATAAAACACCGATCGATTCAAGTGTCTTCTATTTGCACTCGTGACGTTGGGTATTGTGATTATTACTCACCATGGTTCCCGTCACAATACATCTGTTCAGCTTGACAAAAAAGAAAATTTTCATGGTTCATTCGATCTTTCCTTTTTCCAGGTTGCACTATGCATGGATTGATATAGGGACACCAAGCAAGTCTTTCCTCGTAGCACTGGATACGGGAAGCGATATGTCTTGGCTTCCTTGTGATTGCATACAGTGCGCTCCGCTGTCTAATAATGCGTTGTTAAGCTATACTTCCCAACATCAAATCTAATTGATTCATTTCTTTCTGTACGACTCTCTATTTGAGGATATCAACAGTTGCGTGCATCTTCATGGTATCTATATAACACGCTCTCAATAACTTCCCCCAAATTACATATTTGAAGAATTCTTATTATCATAGAACATCAGACAATCTATTGTAGTAAACTACTTGCTTCTCTTGATATTATTTAAATGCATATGGAAATAAGCACAACTACCGTGCAGGATACAGAACTAAGTGAATATAGCCCATCCCATTCAAACAGTAGCAAGCGTGTACCTTGCAGCCATGAACTATGCAGTATGGGGCCAACTTGTAAAAGTCCAAAAGAGCACTGTCCGTATACTGTCAATCATGTATCTAGGGATTTTTTTTTGAGGACAAACTGTATTTAGCCTCACCTGGGCAAAATAAAGTGCAAGGCCACGTGAATGCTACCATTATTATTGGGTATGCATGTTTGGTTAATACATCCAACTATTTCTTTCACCATATTCAATTAATTGTCTTGTTTGTTTCCTGGATTGCAGCTGCTGTAGCGAACAAAGTGGTGAATATTTGAATGGAGTATCTCCAGATGGACTTTTGGGACTAGGGCCAGGAAATATTTCCATTCCAAGTTTGCTTGCAAAATCTGGACTTGTTTCCCATTCTTTCTCGTTTGGTTATGACAAGAGCTACTCTGGTACTCTATTCTTTGGGGACCAAGGGCCTGCATCTCAAAGATCTACGCCATTTTCTCCATTCAATGAAGATCCGTATGTATATAGAGATTGATATTTTATTCCGTATTTTTTAGTATTATTAGTATTATTATATTTTTTTTTACCCCTTGGGCTTAGCAGCTAATACGTTTCTCATGCTAAAATGGCATCTTCTTACAGCCATCACTATGTCGTTGAACTGGAAACTTTTTGTGTCGGGAAATCCTGTCTCAGTCAAACTGGTTACAAAACACTCATCGATACTCGTTCGTCGTTTACATATATTCCAAAAGAAAGATATGAACTAATTGTTGCCGAGGTAGTTACTCTCTGCCTAATATTTGGAAACTAGTTTTTTCACTTAGTTCTGGTTCTAATATTTGAACTTTTTCTCTCCATTTTAGTTTCACAAACAAGTTAA